>ML397310.1:0-119520 GCA_005239525.1 Nicotiana knightiana | reverse complement strand
CATACTCTTAGACTTTTAAGCCCAATGCTTAAAGTCTTTAAGCCCAATGCTTAAAGTCCAACAGTATCGACCAAACTAGGAGAAGCCTCATATTTCTCTGTGGTGTATTAGTACCTCCTTTTCGGTACGGATAATAACATGGACTTGATTTCAACAGCACATCTATAAGTATATATTCTGAAAAAGATTTCATTGTTCTCAAATCAAAAATAAGATACTGATATCGTTAGTTGTATATATAGGAAAGGTAACTTTCTTTTTCCTTTTGCATGTTTTCAAGAGGGCATTACTGTAAAGGACAATCCGGTGCACGAAACATCCTCACGTTCACATACGGTCTGAAAAGAATTGGACACCAAGCAGTATGATGTAGGTCACCTACATTAATGCAAGCATTAGTGACTGATTTTGTGACTTGAACTTCGTATGTATAGACTTAGAAGGAATATAGGAAGCTTAGTAATTAGTTTATCCACGTTAGATATATAAAGTGCTCAAGATCGTTTGGGGAATATTTAAAAGGTAGTTATATTCTCTTTTCATTATCAAGATTGTAGAATGTGATGCAGCTGCATTTATCATAAAAATGATGGAAAAAAATTAATACCTTGGATATTATTCACCCACTTGCCCTTTTGGGAAAATTGTCATCTTTTTCTATCTAACCACCTTAAGCCTTATATATAGTTCCCTCCTATTCAGGTTACCATGTCAAATCAAGAAACTCAATACACAAAGCTTTTTCTTTTCTAGCTAGTTGCCTACACATATTTCTTCCCATACAAATCTTTCACCAAAGAATTAAACATTATGGATATGGTGATGAAGTTGGGAGCACAAAGTCCTGTTGTGATATTTAGCAGAAGTACTTGTTGCATGTCTCACACTATCGAAACGTTAATCCGAAATTTCGGAGCAAATCCTACAATTTATGAGCTTGATAGACTTAAGAATGGGAAGGAATTGGAGAGGGCATTGGTTGAATTAGGGTTTCAAACAAGTGTGCCTGCTGTGTTCATTGGAAATGAATTGGTTGGTGGTTCTAATGAAATCATGAGTCTCAACATTAGGGGAAAGCTTAAGCAATTACTCGTTAGGGCTAATGCAATTTGGGTATAGAAATAATTGTGCTTTTATTTTTCTAGCTAAAAAGTCTAGGCCTTGATGTCATTTTTGGGCAGCAACGTACCTAGCTATTGAGTTTTTTTTTCTCATCTCCAATTTTGTTATTTATGTATTAATAAAGCAATATTCTGGCCATGATCAATTATTATTCTGCATTACTGATTCATATCCATATCTTAAAATTCTTTCTGCAAAATTTCTTAGTTCTGTGTTCATGGTATGTGATTTTTTAATCAAGTCCTTAAACATACGATCATGAAGAAATAGCTTGTGAAGGTTCATATGAACCTTACAAATGTAGAGTATGATGGTTAATTAATCTGATTATGTTAAAGGGCGAGTTTATGATTCAACTATCGAGACACTTATTGGGTTAAAGTCTAGAAGGACAAAGCTATACGACTCGAAAGAACGAGTCGGAACAATAATACCGTGACAGTTAAGCCTGACCACAACAATTACACTGCTTGTTGAAAACTAGTGAGATTCTAAAAGTAGACATCGAAATAGTGGATCACATGGAAAATAGAAGAAAATACATGAGCACTGAATAGAAAAGGAATCCTCCAATGAGATAAGAGTTGGACAAAAAGATATTCTTCATCTTCTAAAGAACGGTAACTTGTTAATAAACTCTCACCTAATTAAACTCAAGTTAGTCCAAACTTTACACAGACAAAAGACTATATGTATGTGATAGACCTGATAGATCATCTCATGTTTTGAAACATAATTCTGTGATTCGAAGCCTTAAAAAAAATCATGTTTTAGACTCCTCGATTTGCGTGCGCAGTGCGGGCATCCTTCCGAAAAGATTTTATAATAAAAACTGAGAAAAATAAGAAGTTTTGTCTAAAAACTTCATTTGAGTTGACTTCGGTCAACATTTTTAGTAAACGGATCCGGATTTGTATTTTGACGGTCCTGGTGGGTCCGTACCGTAATTCGGGACTTGGGCGTATGCTCGGAATCGAATCCGGGCGTCATTAGCCCGAGATATTCGACTTTGTCGAAATTTGAAGTTAAAGGCTTAATGAATTTGAAATGTTTGACCAAAGTTTGACTTTTTGGATAACGGGTCTGTATTTTGATTCCAGAACCCAGTATAGGTCCAATACTATATTTATGACTTGTCTGTGAAATTTGGTGAGAAACGGAGTTGGTTTGACATGATTCGGACATCCGGTGGTGAAAATAGAAGTTTCAATATTTTCTTGAAAATTTCATTGGATTTGGTGTTCAATTCATAGTTTTAGGTATTATTTTGGTATGTTGATCTAGTGAGCAAGTTCATATTATGTTTTAGGACTTGTGTGCATATTTAGTTTGGAGCCCTGAGGGCTCGGGTAAGTTTCGGATAGGCTACGGAGTGAATTAGACTTAGAATATTTGCTGGTGTCTGCAATTTCCGGAAACTGGCCTCTGATCTCGCATTTGCGAACATCCCCATCTTCTGACAAGTTCGCATTTGCGAAGTGTGCCTAGGTCAGCCTAGGTTCGCATTTGCGACCATGAGGTCGCATTTGCGGAAGGCCCGTGTCCGCATCTACGAACAAAGTTTCACATTTGCAATGGGAGCTGGGGAGGGAGATTCTTCGCATTTGTAAAGACATGGGTCGCATTTGCGATCCTCAGATTCCGCATTTGCGAACATTTTGTTCGCATTTGCGAAGGAAGCATAAATGTGGGAATTTCGCATTTGCGAAGCGTTTCTCGCATTTGCGGGCTTCGCATTTGGGGGCTTCGCGACAAATGCGACATCTGCAGCTGAACAGACGAGATTTTTTGTTCATTTCTCAAATTTTCAAAACCTAGAGCCTTAAGACTCCTTCTTCCCAAAATCATTGGTAAGTGGTTCTAACCTAATTCTTTTCAATCTTTCACTACATTTCACAAGTTTTCAAGACACTGCACTTTACTATTTATTTCCTTTCAAAACAGTTGTGTTTCCTTCAGACTTTTACTTGCAGCAAAATCTTAGAAGTTCGCGAATTAAGACTCGAGATCCAGGTTGTAGTATATATTAAAGCTTTTATATTATTCCGCAATCATTTTAATTCCATTTTAGATCATTTGCTATTATTTACTGAAATGTATAAGAATTGGCTTAATGATCTTCTAACGTTGGCTTTCCTAGCAAGTGAAATTTTATGCGTCATCACGGTCCCGAAGGTGGGAATTCTGTGTCGTGACAAGTTGGTATCAGAGTTCTAGGTTGCCTGGTCTCACAATTCATGAGCGAGCTTAGTAGAGTCGAGGGGATCGATACAGAGACGTCTGTACTTATCTCCTAGAGGCTATGAAGTTTATGAACAAATTTCACTTATATTCTTCTCTGTCGTGCGATTTTGTTCTCTTAATGCTAATTGAACACTTCTACTTTATTCTCTCGCAGATGGGGAGAACACGTACTACATCGTCAGTTGAGCAGCAGCCAGAGCCTCCAGTGGTAGCTCCTACGAGAGGCAGAGGTCGAGGCCGTGACAGAGGTCGAGGCCGTGCCAGAGGTCGAGGCAGGGGCAGGGCTCAGCCCAAAGCCCGAGCAGCAGCCCCAGCAGTGGAGTCTCCGGTAGAGTTTGACGAGGAGCTTCCAGCCCAGAATGTTCCTGCGGTACCAGCTCAGGTTCCGGAGGGGTTGATTGCCACCCCAATGCTTTAGGACGCCTTGGTCTATTTGATGGACCTTATGGAGGGTGTGGCCCATACTAGCGCATTTCCCATGGCACCAGCCGTCTTTCAGGCTGGAGGAGGAGCCCAGACTCCTGCTACTCACACTCTGGAGCAGATGGCTCCCCAGTATCAGAACCCAGCAGCTCATCCAGTTGGAGCAGTTCAGTCGGTTGTTGCGGCACAGGCCGGTGATGGGTCAGCTATGTCTTCCGAGGCTTTGTGGATATTGGACAGGTTTACCAAGCCCTTTCCAGTTCACTTCAATGGTGCATCTTCATAGGATCCCAGGAGTATCTTGACAACTGTCATGAGGTGCTATGGAACATGGGTATAGTGGAGACCAATGGGGTCCACTTTGCTGCATTTCAGATGACTGGTTCCGCCAAGAAATGGTGGAGGGATTATTTGTTGACCAGACCAGCTAGGTCACCTGCTTTTACTTGGGACCAATTCTCTCAGCTCTTCGTAGAGAAGTTTCTTCCTATAACACTAAGAGAGGGGCATCGTCGTCAGTTTAAGTGTCTCTAGGAGGACAATATGATTCTTACTCAAAACGAGACTCGTTATGTGCATTTGGATCGTCATGCTCTTCTTCTACTTCCTACCGAGAGAGACAGACGGTGAGGAGGTTTATTGACGGACTTGCTCAGCCTATCATATTGCAAATGGCTAAGGAGACTAGGAGTCAGATTTCTTTTCAGGCGGCTGTCAATATCGCCAAGCGAGTCGAGATGGTTCTTTCACAGGGAGGTTAGGGGTCTAAAAAGATACCTCGTCATTCGGTGGGTTCAACGGTGCCTCATTTGGAGGCAACGGTACTTTTGGTAGAGGCCATCCTCCTAGGCCATTTCATTCAGCATTCAGGCATCCCTCGGTGCTTCAGGAAGTCGTGGCCCTTATGTGCCTCATTCTGGACATCCAGCCTACAATGCAACACCAGCTCTTATCAGTGCACCTCCTATTCAGAGTTACTACCATGGTAATCTGGCCCATTCGGGTCAGTCTCAGTTTTTGCCGCCACAGTACAAGGATGGATCTTTCGAGTGTGGTGGTTATTGGCATATTAGGAGGACCTATTCAATATTATTGGGCGTCCCGCCACATCATCAGGGTTCTCGTGCCATGGTTTCGGCACCAGTTGTTGCACCACCTGCTCAGCCAGTCAGAGGCAAGGGTCAGGTAACCAGAGGTAGAGGCTAGACTATTAGAGGTGGAGGTCAGGATGTTAAAGGTGGAGGCCAACCAGCTAGAGGTCGTCCCAGGGATGTGGTTCAGGGTGGTGGTGCCCAGCCTCGGTGTTATTCTTTTCCAGCCAGGCCTGAGGCTGAGTTATCTGACGTTGTTATCACATGTACTATTTCAGTTTGCAGTAGAGATGCTTCAGTTCTGCTTGATCCGGGTTCTACTTAATCCTATGTGTCATCCTATTTGGCTTCATATTTGGTTGTGCCTCATGATTCTTTGAGTGCCCTTGTGTATTTTTCCACGCCTGTGGGGGATGCTATTGTTGTAGACCGCGTTTATCGTTCGTGTATAGTAACCATTGGGAGTCTTGAGACTAGTGTAGATCTTTTACTTCTTGATATAGTTGATTTTGATGTTATCTTGGGTATGGATTGGCTATCGCCTTATCATGCTATATTGGATTGTTACTCCAAGACGGTGACCTTAGCCTTGTCGGGGTTGCCTCGATTAGAGTGGAGGGGGACTCCTGGCCATTCTACCAGCAGGGTTATCTCTTATATGAAGGCTCGACGTATGGTCAAGAAGGGGTGTCTAGCTTACTTGTCTTATGTCCGCGATTCTACTGTGGAGGTTCCTTCCATGGATTCAATGCCAGTTGTTCGTGAGTTTCAAGAGGTGTTTCCTCCAAACCTGCCAGGGATGCCACCTGACATGGATATTGATTTCTGTATTGATTTGGCTCCGGGCACTCAACCCATTTCCATTCCGCCATACCGTATGGCCCCGCCAGAGTTGAAGGAATTGAAGGAACAATTGCAGGATTTGCTTGATAAGGGCTTCATTGGACCTAGTGTCTCGCCCTGGGGTGCACCTGTGTTGTTTTTGAAGAAGAAGGATGGGTCGATGAGGATGTGCATAGATTATCGGCAGTTGAACAAAGTCACCATCAAGAAAAAGTATCCATTGTTGAGGATTGATGACTTATTTGATCAACTTCAGGGTGCCAAGGTATTTTCGAAGATTGACTTGAGATCTGGCTACTATCAGTTGAGGATTAGAGCATCCAATGTCCCTAAGGCAACTTTTCAGACTCGGAACGGGCATTATGAGTTTCTAGTGATGTTCTTTGGGTTGACAAATGCCTTATCATCATTCATGGATTTGATGAACTGAGTGTTCAAGCCTTATTTGGACTCCTTTGCGATTGTGTTTATTGATGATATCTTTATCTACTCCCGCAGTCGAGAGGAACATGAGCAGCATCTTAAGGTTGTGCTTGATACTCTGAGAGGCAGCCAGTTATATGCCAAGTTTTCAAAGTGCGAGTTTTGGTTGGATTCAGTCGCTTTCTTGGGGCACATAGTATCAGCAAAGGGCATTCAGTGGATCCTAAGAAGATTAAGGCAGTTCAGAACTGGCCTAGACCCACTTCGGCCATGGAGATCAAAAGTTTGTTGGGTTTGGCGGGCTATTACCATCAATTTGTGGAGGGTTTTTCATCTATAGAAACCTCGTTGACCAGGTTGACCAAGAAGAGTGCCCCGTTCAGATGGCGGACGAGTGTGAGACGGGCTTTTAGAAGCTCAAGACTGCTTTGACTACAACACCAATGTTGGTGTTGGCTACAGGATTAGGATCTTATACGATATATTATGATGCGTCTCGTGTTGGGATCGGTGCAGTATTGATGAAGGAGGGCAGGGTGATTGCATATGCGTCGCGATAGTTGAAGGTTCATGAGAAGAATTACCCCGTCCATAATTTAAAGTTGGCAGCCATTGTTCATATGCTGAGATTTGGAGGCACTATCTCTACGGTGTGTCGTGTGAGGTTTTCACAGATCATCGGAGCCTTCAGTATTTGTTCAAGAAAAAGGATCTCAATTTAAGGCAGAGGAGGTGGTTGGAGATATTGAAAGACTATGATATCGCCATCTTGTATCATCCCCGGAAGGCCAATGTGGTGGTCGACGCCTTGAGTAGAAAGGGAGAGAGTATGGGCAGCCTTGCGTTCATTCTAGTTAGTGAAAGGAAGCTTGCATCAGATGTTCAGACTTTGGCCAACCAGTTTGTGAGGTTGGATATTTCAGAGCCCAGTCGTGTTCTAGCTTGTACAGTCGCTCAGTCTTCTTCGTTTGAGCGTATCCGAGATCGTTAGTATGATGACCCTCATTTGCTGGTCCTTAGGGACACAGAGCGGCACGGTGACTCCAAGAAGGTTACTATTAAAGATGACAGAGTCTTGAGTATGCAGGGTCGTATTTGTGTGGCTAATGTGGATGGACTTCATGAGTTGATTCTTGAGGAGGCCTAGAGTTCCCGGTACTCCATTCATCCAGGCGCCACCAAGATGTATCAAGACCTGCGGCAACATTATTGGTGGAGAAGGATGAAGAAGGATATAGTTGCTTATGTATCTCGGCGCCTGAATTGTCAGCAAATAAAGTATGAGCATCAGAGACCTGGTGGTTTGCTTCAGAAGATAGAGATTCCATAGTGGAAGTGGGAGCATATCACTATAGATTTCATTGTTCGACTCCCGCGGACTCAGAGGAAGTTCGATTCCATTTGGTTAATTGTGGACAGGCTGACTAAGTCAGCACATTTCAATCCTGTGGCAGTTACCTATTCTTCAGAGCGGTTGACAGAGAATTATATCCGCCCGTCCTTATAATGTTCCCGTGTCTATTATTTCTGATCGAGGTACACATTTCACCTCGCACTTTTGGAGGGCAGTACAATGTGAGTTGGGCACGGGGGTTGAGTTGAGCACAATGTTTCATCCTCAGACAGACGGACAGTCTGAGCGCACTATTCAGATATTGGAGGATATGCTCCGCACATGTGTTATAGACTTCGGAGGATTGTGGGATCAGTTCTTTCCCCTTGCGAAGATTGCCTACAACAACAGCTACCAGTCTAGCATTTAGATGGCTCTTAATGAGACATTATATGGTAGGCAGTGTCGGTCGCTAGTTGGGTGGTTCGAGTCGGGGGACGCTCGGTTGTTGGATACAGACCTAGTACAGGATACATTGGATAAGGTCAATATTGTTCACGATCAACTTCGCACAGCTCAATCCAGAAAGAATCGTTATGCCGGCCGTAGACTTCGTGATGTTTCATTCATGGTCGGGGAGAAAAAAATAGAATGTTTGCCTAAAAACTTCATTTGAGTTGACTTCGGTCAACATTTTTAGTAAACAGACCCGAATTTGTATTTTGACGGTCCTGGTGGGTCCGTACCGTGAATTGGGACTTGGGTGTATGCTCGAAATCGAATTCAGAAGTCCCTAACCCGAGACATCGAACTTTATCGAAATTTGAAAGTTAAAGGCTATGAATTTGAAATGTTTGTCCAAAGTTTGACTTTTTGGATAATGGGACTGTATTTTGGTTCTGGTACCCGGTATAGGTCCAATACTATATTTATGACTTGTCTGTGAAATTTGGTGAGGAAGGGAGTTGGTTTTACGCGATTTGGACGTTTGATGGTGAAAATAGAAGTTTCAATGTTTTCTTGAAAATTTCATTTGATTTGGTATTCAATTTGTAGTGTTAGGTGTTATTTTGGTGTTTTGATTGAGCGACCAAGTTCGTATGATGTTTTAAGACTTGTGTGCATATTTGTTTTGGAGCCCCGAGGGCTCAAGTGAGTTTCGGATAAGCTACGGAGTGAATAAGACTTAAAATATTTGCTGGTGTCTGCAATTTCTGGGAACTGGCCTCTGATCTCGCAAATGCGAACATCCCCATCTTCTGATAGGTTCGCATTTGCGAGCCATTTATTCGCATTTACGAAGTGTGCCTGGGTCAGCCTAGGCTCACATTTGCGACCATGAGGTCGCATTTGCGGAAGGCCAGTGTCCGCATTTGCGAATAAAGTTTAGCATTTGCGAAGGGAGCCGGGGAGGGATATTCTTCGCATTTGCGAAGACATGGGTCGCATTTGCGATCCTCAGATTCCCCATTTTGCGAACATTTTGTTCGCATTTGCGAAGGCAGCAGAAATGTGGGAGTTTCGCATTTGCGAAGCCCAGGTCGCAAATACGATATTTGCAGCTGAACAAAATATGACTTAGACGGGTTTTTTGGTTTATTTCTCTAATATTCAAAACCTAGAACCATTGAGGCGATTTTTCCAAGACTCCTTCTTCCCCAAATCATTGGTAAGTGATTCTAACCTAATTCCGTTCAATCTTTCACTACATTTCACAAGTTTTCAACCTTGAAACTAAGGATTTGGTTAATTGGGGATTTAGACCTCAAATTAAGGTCATATTCCAAAACAAATTACATAACCGGGCTCGGAGGTGAATGGGTAATCGGGTTTTGATCCGAATTTCAGGTTTGGACCAAGCGGGCCCGCATGTTGACTTTTGTTGACTTTTTAAAAATGGCCTAAATTGAATTCTTTACAATCGTGGGTAGTTCCTAAGGCTTAATTTGAATCGTTTGGTTGGTAATTTTCTAGATTCTATTGGTTCGGAGGCTTGTTTGAGAGGCAAGACCGTGATTGAGCAGTGAGTGGTCTTTGGAGCGAGGTAAGTGTTGTGTCCAACCTTGACTTGAGGGAATTAGTAACCCTCGGACAATTTGCTATGTGAATTTCATGTGAGCGACGTATATATCAGGTGACGATGTCACGACCCAAATTCCCAACCTTAGGGATCGTGATGGCGCCTAGCACCACACTTGCTAGGCAAGCCAATGTTAGAACTTATTTAATTATCCTCTCTTAAGATTTACATGTACACCACAGAACAATATAAAAATAAAACTAAATCCATTACTTTCCAATGTATAACTTCATGAATGAAATAATAATCGAATAAATGGGCCGAGCCATGAACTAAATATATAACCATAAGACTACCCCAGGGTCTGGTGTCACAATTCATGAACTACTAAGAGTACTACAAACAATGGGCTGAAAGAATTATGTATATGTTTTGAATGAAATAAAACAGTGTCTATGAAATTAAGAGAAGACTCCAGGAATCTGCGGACGCCGGCAGATCTACCTCGTGTCTCCGAGACATGATGACCCCTACTAAAATCTCTTAACTCTGACATGTACCTGAATCTGCACAAAAAGTGCAGAGTGTAGTATTAGTACAACCGACCCCATGTACTAAGTATGTTCCGAGCCTAACCTCGACGAAGTAATGACGAGGCTACGGTGGGGCATTTATAACATAACCTGTGACAATATATAATACAGCCAGAAGGAAATAATAATAATAAACTAAATAACTAGGAACTTGCAACAGTAAATAAAAACAACTCAGATAGCTTTTCCAAATATCAGCTATAATCAAACCTTCTCAAAATTTCCAAGTTTCAATTTAAATCACAATAAAATCAGAGTATGAAAAGTTTTTTAATAAAAAAAAATCGGAGCTTTCCAAATCCTTATTTTGAAAATCAGTAAAACATAAATATTCACCCTTATTGCTCTTTGTTGCGGCGTGCAACCCACTCCCACCTATCCACTCTTATTACTCCTCCCTATATATATCACCCTTATTCCTCATGTTGCGGCGTGCAATCCGATCCCACTTGTCCACCCTTATCACTCCTTGTTGCGGCATGCAACCCGCTCCCACTAGACATATCATATCAGTTTATTTATAAAAACGAAAAAGGGACTGATATATCCCTCTAATATAGTAAATTGTTTAAATATGTCCCCTGTTATACTATTGGGCCGTAAAAGTCCCTGTCGTCCAACTATCCATACAAATGTTCCTTAGTTAGATAGAGGTGCCACGTGGCATCCATCAGTGCATTTGTTTAATCTGGGCACATTATGAGACGACCCGTTTCAGAAATCCACCAACCCATAACCCGCGACCCATTAATTTATAAACCAAATTAGACCCATTTCGACCATTTCATTTCCCCATTTCATGTTGGAGAAGAAGAGGTCGTAATGGGTTAGTGAGAGAACCAGAGACGGTAACAAGTTTGGTGAAGAGATCAGGACGGGCAACAGAAGCAACGGCACCAACCTTAGCAGAAACAGAGTGTCCAACATAAATGCAACTAGGAATTTGGAGTTCTTCCAAAATAGCGATCACATCATAGGCATAGCCTTCTAAGGTTGAATACCTTTCAAAGTCAAAGTAGTCTGGATTGGTAGTTCCAGCACCCATATTGTCGAACAAGACAACCTTGTAATCGTCAACAAGATGAGGAACCAGATGTTTCCACATAGATTGGTCTGTCCAAAACCAATGAGCTAGGACTATGGTTCGATTCCCTGTCGCTAAAACCTTAACATTGTGTGCTTCTTCAACTATTCCCATCTCAGGTTTTCTTTAATTTGTGGAAATCAAGGATTTGTGTTCTTAGTCGCCTCTTGTGTTCTTTCTGTTGGTCAGAAGAAGTGGATGCAAGGGGAAGCCAAAGTTTGGATTTCGTAGTTCTTTTATGCTTTGTTTGGGTCTAATTTGGTTTATAAATGGCGGGTCGCGGGTTATGGGTTGGTGGGTTTCTGGAGCAGGTCGTCTCATAATGTGCCCAGATTAAACAAATGCACAGATGGATGCCACGTGGCATCTCCGTCCAACTAAGGACACATTTCTATGGATAGTTGGACGACAGGGACTTTTACGGCCCAATAGTATAACCGGGGATAGATTTAAACAATTTACCATAGTAGAGGGATATATCATACCCTTGTCTGTTATAAAAAACTTTCACAACATTTTTATATCAACAATTGTAAACGGTATTCTGTGCAACTCATAAACTTCATCAATTATCATTTCACAATGAGACCAACTAGAATATATATAATCAAATACTGTCAACCAGCTCATCTTTTTTATGTATCAAAATGAAACCAAGGGAACAACCAACGCTTCCAAATACTTGTAACAATATCTAACAACAAGTTGTGAATCCAAATCGACATATAAACATCAATGATTATGAAACAATTAAACCCGGAAGCAAATAATTGGAAACAGAGAAAGGGATCATGTTAAACAGACAATTTGGTGGTGCGTAGATACTTGTCACCTCACTTATACACCACACACATGCAAATTCACATAGTATTTAAGTTGGGGGCTCCTATTCCCTCAAGTCAAGGTTAAACCAAACACTTACCTTGATGTCACAAGCAAATCACTGCTCCAACACATCTTTTCCTTTGAATTTGTCTCTAACCTGCTCGAATCTAATCACAATTGGTTCAAAGACATCAACTATTGCTTAAAGGAATCAACTTTAATGATAAACTATGATTTTCCTATGTTTCTTATCAAATTATAAAAATCGACCCTGGGCCCGCTTGGTCTAACTCGAGGTTCGAACCAAAACCCGTTTACCCAATCTCCCCCGAGCCCGGATATACAATTGATTTTGGAATCCAACCTCAATTCGAGGTCTAAATCCCCAAATTTGAAATTCCTAAGTTCAACCCAAAAATCCCAATTTTTACCATGAAAACTCTAGATTTTTGGTTGAAATCTTGTTAAAAGTTGTTAAGGAATGAAATGAATTTGTTATAGATCACTTACCGATGATTTGGAGAAGTTTGGGTCTTTGAAAAATCGTCTATGGAGGTTTTGGGTTTGAGAGAATTGAAATAGAGGTGAAAACCCCATCTAAAATACCAATAAATAGCATGCAGTTATCGCATTTGCGAACCCTTCGAAGTTGCGCAGTCATCGCAAATACGATGAATTTGTCGCATTTGCGACATATTGAAGTCTCGCATTTGTGACCAGATTCTCGCATTTGCGGGATCTGAGGCTGGCCCAGGGCTTCGCATTTGCGAAGTCTGATCTCGCAAATGCGAGACCAGAGGCCGGCTAACACAGATGTTTGCTGTGCAATTTTTCTCTAAGTCTAGACACTCTGTAGTCTACCCAAAACTCACCCGAGACCTCGAGGCTCCAAACCAAATAGGCACGTAAGTCTAAAAACATCGTACGAACTTGTTCGTGCGATCAAATCATCAAAATAATATCAAAAATTATAAATTTAACCTCAAAACTCAAGATTTTCTCAAGAACACTCAAATTCCTAACCTTTCAACCAGATGTACGAATCATGTCAAACCAACTCTGATTCTCATCAAATTTCATAGATAGGACTTAAATATCATAACAAACTTGTACCGGGCTCCATAACCAAAATACGGGGCCGACACCAACGAGTTCAAACATTAATTCATTTCTTTATTTCCTTTAAAAACCAGCACAACAATTTTTCTTCAAAAATTGTTTTCTAAGGCTAGGGACCTCAGAATTCAATTCTGGGCATATGCCCAAGATCCGGATCCGGATCCGTTTACTCAAAATGTTGATCATAGTCAACTAAAACCAAAATTTTAACTCTAAAATTACTATTTCTCATATTTTCACATAAAAGCTTTCTGGATTCACGTCCGGACTGTGCACACATATCGAGGTAATTAAAATTAGTCTTTTTAAGGCTAATGAGCCTGGAATAGAGTCTTAATTCATAAGATGACCCTTTAGGTCATCACAATCTCCCCCTCTTAAACAAACGTTCATCCTCGAACGGACGTAGAAATTTTCTTAGTTTGGTAAATAATTTTAGGGATACCTACTCTGCTTATTCGTCTCATACTCCTAAGTAGTTATTTCAACAGGCTGACCTATTTTCCGCTTTCGGAATGAAGGGTAACTCCTATATATTTGGAAAACATAATAAGAAGGAAATGCTATCCGACTAATGGAAAAATATTGGATAATAATTTAGAAGTCATCGATTGAGGCTCACTATACCCATCATTTTGTAAAGTGTGAAAGAAGGTCAATGAGATTCCACTCCGAGGGAAAAGTGAGTTTTACTTTGAGGAATTCAAGAATTGAACATCCGCCAACCGACTCCACGAGTATTTGTGATACTAAGAGAATGAGGACTTAGAGTCAACCGACGTAATTAAAATATGTTTGAAGTTGATTCTCGTCTGGGAAAGATAAGGGATATAAACATTCCGGGAAGAATTGAATTTCGAAGGTTTGACAGCAATTTTTCATGCATTAAAGATTTGGAGGCACTATCTCTATGGTGTGTCGTGTGAGGTTTTCACATACTATCGCAGTCTCCAGTACTTGTTCGAGCAAAAGGATCTTAATTTGAGACAGAAGAAATGGTTGGAGTTATTGAAACATTATGACGTCACATTCCAAGCATTTCGCAATATCGGGTCTAAAATTGAACTACACGAGTCAAGAAGAGGTTACGAGGAGGAGAAACAAAGTCACACCATTTCCAAATTGAAAGGGGTATCGGGGCAAATAACATTTCTTACATGAAACCGAGAAGTGCAAAGTGGGGAACTTAGAGTTCGGCTTGATTATTAACCTAACATTCTCACTGTTCGTGGTCACAAGCTTGATATTTCTCAAGCGACAAGACAAATGGTAAAATTAATTTATGTCGTGCCATGTCGTTAAAGGTGGCTATTAGTGGTAGCAATCCATTACTTCTCAAAATAATTAGTCGTTCTAAAAATTAGAATTGTTTAGTACAGGAAATATATTTTTATTACTTTATCATTATTTTATTATTATTATTATTATTATTATTTTATTTTATTTTATTTTATTATGTATATATAATTTTTTTTTTTTTGAATTGGAGTTCGCATTTGCGAACTCTAGTTCACATTTGCGATACTGGGCAGTTCTGGGGTGGAGGGGGGTCTCATTGGCGAACTATGTGTCGCAAATCCAACATCTGAGGGTTTAATAGGCCTGGACGGTTCACTTTCACAAAAAAAACTGAAAATTTCATTTGAGACCCAAAGAAGCGGACGATTGAGTTCTCCCAACCTTCAAACTCTCAAATCTTCACTTCTAAGTGCAAACAATCAGGTATAATCACTAAATCCTTGCATCTTCTTCTTCTTCTTCTTCTTCTTCTTCTTCTTCTTCTTCTTCTTCTTCTTCAATTTCTCTCTTAAAACCTAGGGCTTGAAGTGAGTTCTTGTTTTCTGTGCACAAAACGTTAGAAAACTCAAATTTCATGTTGTCATTTTCTGGGTGAGGTTGGTTGAGAGTGTGAGTACAACAATATGTTAGAAATTTAGGGGAAATATGAGTGCCCATGTTTCATTAGAAATAAGAGTAAGATTTTGTGCCTAAATTTTGAAATTTCTTTGCATTTTGTAGTTGTATGTGATGTTTACTGCATGAATTAGGGTCTAAAGACTGTTTTGGGGTGTTTTGGGGATGTTTAGAAGTGATTTCGTGGAAGAAATTTCCAGGATTAGGGATTGTTCTAGGGCTGGGGATGACGGGTTCACATTTGCGAGGGGGGGGGGGGGGCTCGCAAATGCGAAATCTGTCAGTTCTGACAGACTTTGCAATTGCGAAGAATTTCTCGAAATTACGATTTATGAATACTTCGCTTTTGCGAAGCAGAATGTCGCAAATGCGACATTTGGGAGGGACTGGTGACTTCGCATTTGTGAAGAAAAATATCGCAAATGCGACATCAGAGAGCAACTGATGACTTCACATTTGCGAAGAAAAATGTCGCAAATGCGATATCAGAGAGCAAGCACCTACAAATTTTGAAATTTTGGAATTTTTTTCTAAGTATGGTTTCTACTTTCCAATCCTCCTTTGGAATCTAAGATTCATTTTGCAGCATATTTCATAGTTATACCCTGTTTTCATTCCAATGTTTCGTTTTGCAGGCACATATACCGAAAAAGAGTTCTACTTCTGCTGCATCCTCGCCATACAGTCCCATGGAGCTTGAGGAAAATTATGACGAACACTGATTCCTGTCATGTGAGTGTCAGGAACGGTATTATAACGAGCTAATCACAAAGAAGTTGCTTCCAGAGAGTGGGATAATGATGGATAAAGTCGAGGAACGCCTTGCTGAGTTCTACTGGAGGCTCGTAACTATGGGTTGGATTTGCTTCGCCCCTCAGTCTTGTAGGGAAAATGAACAATGGGTGAGGGAGTTCTATGCTAATCTCCCTGCCATCAGTATGAGAAAGAGAAAGATGAGGATTCGAGAAAAGATGGTGCATTTCGGGGCAAAAGCTGTGAACAACATATATCACCTCCCTGACCATGATATGGATCCATTATTTGCAAGAGATCGTCTTCCAAGGGATTGGTTGGCCTCCCAATTATTCCCGGGTGTTGATGTTCCTTGGGCTGTGGATAGGAAAGGAATCACATCCCAAGAGTTTACTGCCGAAGCTAAGATATGCTTGGCCATCGTATGTAGTCGCGTCTCTCTGGTGTCCAACATATGGAATGTGTCCATACGGAGAGCTCTGATGGTAGCTTGTATTCTTAAGGGCACTCCACTCAACGTTGGTGAGATCTTCGTCAATGAGATGAGGGAGTATCTGCGTCTGAATGGTATGTCACTGCTATTCCCTTATCTTATTACTGAGTTGTGCCAGCTGGCTGGGGTTGAGTAGGATCCCGAGGACAACTGGGTAGATCCGGGTAAGCCTATCCACCCAAGAGAGGAGAGGGTGGAGTTGTCAAGAGCAGGAAGAGAAAAGTGGTATTGCCTCCTCAGGCCGAGTAGGTTCGTCAACCTTCTCCTTCCGTAGGTAGCCCATTTGCTGTGCTTTCTGAGGAGATGCGACAGGTTCGCGAGCTGGTGTCTTGACTTCCACAGGGACCGGGGGAAACATCTGAGGGACCCTCTACATATGTTTCACAGAAAGACTTCAAGAAATACCTTGAGGATCAGAAGAAAAAGGGGGCTCATTTGAAGCAGTTGGAGAAGGCGTACACAGATTTGGACACGACACATGGTGGCTTGAGTACTTCTCATGCCAAGCTAGCAAGTGCACATGCCCGGATGAAGAAAAGGGAGAATAAGAGAGATAAGTTCTTCATTCACATGTGGAAGGGTGTGAAGGGGATGTTTAAGATGTTGAAGCCCCAGGAGCCACTGCCTTCGACTGAGCCAGAGGAAGAGGGTGATGTTCCATCTCCCTGGTCCGAGGAGGAGAGAGAGGAGGGTGCAACGAAGTCTGACAGCGAGGGGAGTACATGATGCAGTATTCAGGGGGCACCACTCATTATTTTACTTTCTTTGTTAAATTTCAAGTTGGGCTGGGTTCTTGAATAACTGTAATTGGGATGTAAGTTTTATTTTCTTGTGGATGGATATTCAGATTTGTCTTTTTAAATTGGTAATTCTGTTCTTTGTTTCTTTATGTGACATTACTTTGTTTTCATGGGAATTGTTATATTATATATGTATAGTAGTTTTATTGGTGGTGATATCTTTGGTAATCGGTTGATCCTTTGGAGAAATTTGTTTCAACTCTCTTGATGATGGATAGCTTCGTGACTTTCTTTAGAGAATTAATCTTGTAGTGTAGATATAAATCGTCAATTTAGAAAGAATGAGTGGTTTAAGTTGAGGTTGTGCTCATAGGCTGAATTTTGTGGTTTGTTTGGTGCCAACATGATTTACTTCGGTATATGAATTCTTGATCCTCTTTAAAAAAAAATTGGTTGAAGTAGGGATTATCATCACACAGTTTTTTTACTACTATTACAGCTCGTACAACCTTGAGGAATCGAGACTAGTGTAATAAGTTACTAGCCTAGTGCTACTCCTCCACAGAACTGTATGAATTCATGCTCTTATTCTCACAAAATAGTTTCCACATATTGTATATGGTCTCTTTTGAGATTCACCGGTTTCAATTGGATCCTAGGTTTGTGTTCCACTTGAATTTTCGTGTGCCATGAGTGGGGTGGTTTATTGGGAAGTTCTCTTGCTTCATATGTGGTTTAGGACTGGTGTTAAGGGAGAACCTGATGTGTCGGTCCGCAGGATAAAAGCACGTATTCCTACCACTTACGAGTGAGTAGAAGAATTCCATCCATGTTAGAGATAACAAGAACCGCACGATAGAGTAGAAATAAAAATGGAGTTTGCTCCTAACTTGATAGCCTCTGAGAGATAAGTACAGACGTCTCCGTACCGATCCTTCAGACTCTATTAAGCTTGCTCGTGAATTATGGGACCTAGGTAACCTAGAGCTCTGATACCAACTTGTCACGACCCAAATTCCCAACCTTAGGAATTGTGATGGCGCCTAGCACCACACTTGCTAGGCAAGACAATCTTAGAACTTATTTAACTATCCTCTCTTAAGATTTACCTATACACCACATAACTATATAAAAATAAAACTAAATTCATTAATTTCCAATGTATAACTTCATGAATAAATTAATAATCGAATAAATAGACCGAGCCACAAACTAAATATATAACCATAAGACTACCCCAGGGTATGGTGTCACAATTCACGAACTACTAAGAATACTACAAACAATGGGCTGAAAGAATTATGTATCTATTTTGAATGAAATAAAACAAAGCATATGAAATTAAGAGAAGACTCCAGGAATCTGCGGACGCCAGCATATCTACCTCATGCCTCCGAGTAATGATGACCGCTACTTAAATCTCCTAACTCTTACATGTACCTGAATCTGCACAAAAAGTGCAGAGTGTAGCATCAGTACAACCAACCCCATGTACTAAGTAAGTGCCTAGCCTAACCTCGACGAAGTAGTGACGAGGCTACGGTGGGGCATTTATAACATAACCTGTGACAATATATAATACAGCCAGAAGGAAATAATAATAAACTAAATAACCACTAACTTGCAACAGTAAATAAAAACAACTCGAATAGCTTTTCCAGATATCAACTATAACCAAACCTTCTCAAAATTTTCAAGTTTCAATTTAAATCACAGTAAAATCAAAGTATGAAAACCTTTTTAATAAAAAGAACTGGAGCTTTCCATATCCTTATTTTCGAAAATCAGTAAAACATAAATATTCACCCTTATCGCTCCTTGTTGCGGCGCGCAACTTGCTCTCACCTGTCCACCCTTATTGCTCCTCCCGATATATATCACCTTTATTTCTCCTGTTGCAGTATGCAACCTGATCCCACCTGTCCACCCTTATCACTCCTTGTTGCGGCGTGCAACCTGCTCCCACCAGACATATTATATCAGTTTATTTATAAAAACTTTCACAATTCAGGCCAAGCCTTTCACAACATTTTTATATCAACAATTGTAAACAGAATTCTGTACAACTCATAAGCTTCATCAATTATCATTTCACAATGAGACCAACTGGAATATATATAATCAAATACTGTCAACCAACTCAACCTTTTTATGTATCACAATGAAACCAAGGGAACAACCAACACTTCAAAATACTTGAAGAAATATCTAACAACAAGTTAACGTATCCAAATCGACATATAAACATCAGTGATTATGAAACAATTAAAGTTGGAAGCAAATAATTTGAAATGGAGAAAGGGATTATGTTAAACAGACAATTTGGTAGTGCGTAGATACTCGTCACCTCACCTATACACCACACACATGCAAATTCACATAGTATTTAAGTTCGGGGTTCTTATTCCCTCAATTCAAAGTTAAACCAAACACTTACCTCGATGTCACAAGAAAATCACTGCTCTAGCACAACTTTTCCTTTAGAATTTGTCTCTAACCCGCTCGAATCTAATCACAATTGGTTCAAAGACATCAATTATTGCTTAAAGGAATCAACTTTAATGAAAAATTATGATTTTCCTATGTTTTCTTATCAAATTATAAAAATCGACCCCGGGCCCGCTTAGTCTAACTCGAGATTCGGACCAAAACCCATTTATCCAATCTCCCCAGAGCCCGGATATACAATTAGTTTTGGAATCCGACCTCAATTTGAGGTCTAAATCCCCTAATTTTGAAATTCCTAAGTTCTACACAAAACCCCCAATTTTTTCCATGAAAACTCTAGATTTTTGGTTAAAATCTTGTTAAAAGTTATTAAGGAATGAAAGGAATTTGTTAGAGATCACTTACCGATGATTTGAAAAAGTTTGGGTCTTTGAAAAATCGTCTATGGAGGTTTAGGGTTTGAGATAATTGAAAAATAGGTGAAAACCAATAAATAGCCTGCAGTTATCGCATTTGCGAACCCTTCGAAGTTGAGTAGTCATCGCAAATGCGATGAATTTGTCGCATTTGCAATATATTGAAGGCTCGCATTTGCGACCAGATTCTCGCATTTGCGAGATCTGAGGCTGGCCCAGGACTTCGCATTTGCGAAGTCTGATATCGTAAATGCGAGATCAGAGGCCTGCCAACACCACATTTTTGCTCATTTTTTCTTTAAGTCTAGACACTCCGTAGCCTACCCAAAACTCACTCGAGCCCTCGGGGCTCCAAATCAAACGTGCACGTAAGTCTAAAAATATCATACAGACTTTCTCGTATGATCGAATCATCAAAATAACATCAAAGATTACAAATTTAACCTCAAAACTCAAGATTTTCTCAAGAACACTCAAATTCCTATCCTTTCAACCGGATGTCCGAATCACGTCAAACCAACTCCGATTTTCATCAAATTTGACAGATAGGACTTAGATATCATAACAAAATACGGGCCCGATACCAATGAGTTCAAACATTAATTCATTTCTTTATTTCCTTTAAAAATCAGCACAACAAATTTTCTTCAAAAATTGTTTTCTAAGGCTAGGGACCTCGGAATTCAATTTCAGGCATACGCCCAAGTTTCATATTTTACTGCGGACCTCTCGAAATTGTCGAAACACATATCCGGGTTCGTTTACTCAAAATGTTGATTGAGGTTTTTGGATTCACGCCTGGACTGCGCACGCAAATTTAGGTAATTAAAATTAGTCTTTTTAGGGCTAATGAGCTTGGAATAGAGTCTTAATTTATAAGATGACCCTTTGGGTCATCACATACGAGTACTTATGCGCCGCTAAATTATCTGTTTTCCCTGTTTTCCTGTTTTTCTCCTATTGTCTCTTTCCCTGTCTTAATTGTTATATGCTCTAATTGTGTTCACATGCTTAATTTCTACTTATTAGACATTGTTTCCTCCTGGTCATGATATTAGTTCTTCCATAGTTCCATTATCTCCTATTATTTGGTTAAGCTAGTTTATCGATACATTTTGTTGTATATTCTGAATTGGTCTCGCTGTGTAGTATTACTTATGTGAACTTTCATGGTGTACAAGTTTCCTATTTGTTTCGGCTTGGTGTTTAAGTATTGTTAAAGGTTTCCGTGATCTGTATTGTGAATTTATTGTACGTACTGAGTACTTGATAATGATATGGTGGGATCAGGTTGTACGCTGCAACAGGTGGAATAAGGGTGATATATTGATGTGAAATAAGGGTGAATCGATACTGTATGGTGGGAACGGGTTGCACGCCGTAACAGATGTGATAAGGGTGGATTGTTGGTGGAATAAGGGTGAACTATGATTGTGTTATTGTGATATGTGGGATCTGGTTGCACGCCGTGATACTTTTATTTATATTCATTGTTGTTTATGCTATTATGAGGAAATAAGGGATGAATATGAGATGTATGGTGGGATCGAGTTGTGCGCCGCAACAACCTATGTGTTTATGTTTTCCTGAGATGTGTTAGCTTTACGGTATCCTCTTTTGCACTAAGGATTGGTAATTTTCTGAAAGCTGTTGACTCATTTTCGAGAGTTGTTGTTATTCCTTGCAATTTACTACTTTATTCTATTCTGCATTTCCTTTTCTGCTTTTATTATATATACTGCGTACAAGCTGTAGTGCGAGTGACCCGCCTTAGCCTCGTCACTACTTTGTCGAGGATCTTGACACTTACGAGTATATAGAGTCGGTTGTACTCATACTACACTCTGCACTTGTTGTGCAGATTTTGGTGCTGGTCAGAGTTGATCGTGAGGTTAGCTGCTGAATTCATCCGGCAGGAAGGTAGAAGTTCGTGAATTGTGACTCCAGATCCGGGTTGTAGTATATGTTAAAGCTTTTATATTATTCCGCAATCGCTTGAATTCCGTTTCAGCTCATTTGCTGTTATTTACTAAAATGTATAAGAATTGGTTTAATGATCTTCTAACCCTAGAAAGTGAAATATTACGCGCTATCCCGGTAACGACGGGGAGAATTCCGGGTACAATATATCCAACAAAGTAACAAACCAATTGTATAGCCAAGTTAATATGTAATTTTGTGGGAAATGAAGAGAAATCAATGGAGGTAAATTGCACTAGATATAATAAAAGGAGCGTAAGAATATTGTCAAAACTGAAACAAATAGTGGGAAAAAGCATACACACAACTATATTTGAAAGTCGTGCCTAGATTATTATAGGCAGTCTTGAGTAATTAGCATTTATAACAAATCAATCATAGGAAACTTAATGTCAAAATCGAACGGGCTAGTCAAATTTTCTGACTGATATACGAAAGATAGCTAGTATTTGTGAAATTATTAAAAGATAGTCATTGTTTTAATGAAACACGAAAAATTTTATTATAATGCGGGATTATGGAGCTCGTGCGTATAAATTTTAAGCATATTATGTTGGAACTCCAAGACACGTAAAGTCCCAACATAATATGCGGGATTATGGAACTCCTGCATATGAACTTTTAACATATTATGATGGAACTCCAGCACATTATAAAAAGCTCATATGTAAAAAATTGGAATATTTTTGGATTTTTAACAGCGCTTTTGTTCAGTTTTTATCTTTATATGAAAAGTGAGTAAATTTCGATTACTTTTAAAATTGTGACTATTTTTCAATTACCAGTTATAAATCTGACTATTTTTTATTTTCACCCCACATAATTGGTATTTTCGTATTTGCAGCAAACTTGGATTAACTTCAAAAGAAATAAAATACAATGAGATGAATGTGACTGCATCCATCTCATCCAACGCGTTTATTTAATCAAACTGGAAATAGAGATGTCTAATCTATACTGTCGTTTCTAAATGTTTTAACAGCTAATTCCTGAATTAGTCGTTACATTCTACTCCCTCTATTTATATAACACTTATTTTCGGTCTCTCAAAAAGAACAATATTTTTTATATTAGAAATAATTTAACTTTAAATTTTTCGTTATACCCTTAAGAGTTGTTTGGTTATCTGCCGAGATTAAGATTATAATCTCCAGATAGAATTTGGGATTGTATTTATCTCATATTTTGTTACGAATATTATTACTTAATATATACTGGTTTAAGTTTTATACCAAAATGATGATATTAACTATATTACATATTGCATGTCGGATAAACAACCTAAAATTATAATCATGGGATTGTTAATTAATCTCCAGATATCTTGTTTTACAATGAAATGACACTTTAATGACATAATTGATAAAATGTGACCTTTCGAGGTAGTAAAGGAATTTTATTCGGGAAGAGAATATATAGATCACGTGATGATAAATATGACAGAGTACTACATTCCCTTTCTTGATCAAATAATCTACTTTATTCCAAAAAAGGAATTTGAACCAAGATTGTCATGTATCAACCAAACTAGGAGAAGCCTCCAAATTTAATAGTACCTCCTCCTTTTCGGTACGGATAGTAATATGGATTTGATTTCAATAGTACTTTTACAAGGATACATTATGGAAACAGATTTCAATTTTTCTCAAATCAAAAGTAAAATTCTGATATCTTTAGTTTTATGGGAAAAGATCACTCCAGCCTGATAACTTTCTTTTTCCACGTTATATTGTAACTTGTTGGAACCTTATTATTCATTTCATCCTCTTCCCATACAAATCTTTCACCAAAAATTTAAACATTATGGATATGGTGATGAAGTTGGGAGCACAAAATCCTGTGGTGATTTTTAGCAGAAGTATTTGTTGCATGTCTCACACTATCAAAACATTAATCCGAAATTTTAGAGCAAATCCTACAATTTATGAGCTTGATAGACTTCAGAATGGGAGGGAATTGGAGAGGGCATTGATTGAATTAGGGTGTCAAACAAGTGTGCCTGCTGTGTTCATTGGGAAAGAGTTGGTTGGTGGTTCTAATGAAATCATGAGTCTCAACATTAGAAGCAAGCTCAAGCAATTGCTCATTAGGGCGAATGCAATTTGGGTATAGAAATACTAATTCTTTTTTGGGCTGAAAATTCTAGGTATTGATGTCATTTTTGGGCAGTGATATACCTAGCTATTGAGTTTTTCTTTCTTTCTAATAATATGCAAACGTTTTTTTTTTCTTGTTTTTCCTTTTCTTCAATTTTGTTGTTGGTGTAATAATAAAGGTGTCTTTTGGCATAAGTATCACTTTCTACATTACTAGTTCACATCCATATGCTAAAGTTCTTGCAAAATTTTCATATGTGCTCATGGAAGTAATTAATAACACCAAGTATGGGGTGATTTGATCAAGTCCTTAAATATATGATCATAAAGAAGAGATTGTTAATGTTCATTTATTTTTCTCGGTTGGGCTAACTAGATTTCGTGACTTTAAACTTCTTTAGGAGATGAGGTCATAAAGAAGCTTAATTAATTATAAAATCTGTCAATTTTCTAAGGATAGAGGAATCTTTGTTTGGAGTAATATCCAAACATGTGTACATGCCAAGATGGATTCATACCCATTATAATTGCGGACAAAACCAGACTATACGAGCCCTGGAAACAATGGGGCTTTTGCATACGTACCCACTTTTTATGTCACGTTTTAACTTATATTCGTTTTGTAAAAAAATTATATCCGTACCCGCTTTTGCGCATAACTTCAGCATGCGGGGCTGAAGTAGCAAAGGCAATCACCCAAAACTTCAGCATTCTAGAAGACGGGCCTGAAGTAGCTTGCGAACTTCAGATCTAGAGCTGAAGTTGTTGTCTTGTAACTGGGGAACTTCAGCATACGGGGCTGAAGTTCTCCAGTTATAAAAACAAAAACTTCAGCATACGGGGCTGAATACATTAGGGAACTTCAGCTCTAGAGCTGAAGTTTTGTCATTGTAACTGGGGAATTTCAGCATACGGGGCTGAAGTTCTTCATTTATAAAAACAAAAACTTCAGCATACGGGACTGAAGTTCCCTAGTGTAACTGGGGAACTTCAGCTCTAGAGCTGAAGTTTTGTCTTTGTAACTGGGGAGCTTCAGCATACGGGGCTGAAGTTCCCCCGTTATAAAGACAAAAACTTCAGCATACTGCGCTGAAGTTCCCCAGTTTACAAAGATAAAACTTCAGCTCTAGAGCTGAAGTTCTCTAGAGCTGCAGTTTTGTCTTTGTAATTGTCTTTATAACTTCGGAACTTCAGCTCTAAAGCTGAAGTTTGTAACTGGAAAACTTCAGCTTTTTGTCTTTTTAACTGGGGAACTTCAGCCCCGTATGCTGAAGTTTTGTCTTTATAACTGGCGAACTTCAGCTTAACTGGTGAACTTCAGCTCAGCGAGGGAAAGGGAGCTGAAGTTATTTAAAAAGTGGGTACAAGTTAAAAGTTTTTTAAAAAGCGGGTATAAATTAAATGAGGGTGACCAAATAAGATGCCCGCGCAATTTTTACGGAAACAATCCTTAATCATCAAACTATTTAGAAAGCGTATGGTCTATAATCTACTACGCACAAAAATCCAAAAAATCTGAAACTCAACAGAACCATAAACCTTATTGATTTAGAAAATGACTATTACCTGATCTGGTTTTCATCCCATGACCTCTATCAAAGGGCCATAAATAACAGACCTTAGTTTATTGGCTCACAGTACCTTAGTGTCAGGAAATATACATCGAAATTTAATCCCAATGTAAACCACATTGATTTCTCCATAATATGGGTACACCTTCAGGAATGGACATTTGCATTTATACCCATTTTCTGGATCACGTTTTAACTTATACCCGCTTTGCAAAAAAAATTATAAGTGTACCGCTTTTCGCCTAAATTCAGGCATAAGGGCCTGGAGTAGCAAAGACAATCATGCAAACTTCAGTATTCTAGTAGACGGCTGAACTTAAGCATTCTACTAGCTGATGTTTTGTTCTCTATTTGTTGAACTTCAGCATGTTTTAGCTGAAGTTTTGTTCTGGATTCAATAGTTTTGTCGTAAAACTTTTTCAAAAATTTCAGCAGAAGATGCTGAAGTTTTGTCCTGGATTCAATAGTTTTGTCGTAAAACTTTTTCAAAAATTTCAGCAGAAGATGCTGAAGTTATTTAGTTCATTTGTAAAACTTCAGCACTTAAAAAGCTGAAGTATTGTTCTGGATTCATTAGTTTTGTCGTAAAGTTTTTTCAAAAAACTTCAGCAGAAGATGCTGAAGTAATTTAGTTCATTTGTAAAAATTTCAGCACTAAATAAGCTGATATTTGCTGAACTTGAGCATGTTTTAGCTGAAGTTTTGTTCTATATTTGCTGAACTTCAGCATTTTTAGTTGAAACTTTGTTATGTTTGTGATGAACTTCAGGGCTGAAGTTTGTTTTGTATTTGCTGAACTTCAGCATTTTTAGTTGAAACTTTGTTATGTTTGTGATGAACTTCAGGGCTGAAGTTTGTTTTGTATTTGCTGAACTTCAGAATTCTAGGAGCTGAAGTTTTTGTTTATATTTGCTGAACTTCAACATTCTTAACTTTATTTATTTGAAAGTTATTAAGTTGGTCGAAGTACATAAGCAGCAAGTGTTAATCTTCAGCAGAAAGTTCATCCCTATGAACTGAAGTTTCACAGAAGCACCAACAGCAGCAGAAGAAAGAAGAAAACGAAGGAGGAGAAAGGGGTTGGAGTTGTATAAAAGTGGATCCAAGTTAAAACTTTTAAAAAAAAATGGTATAGATTAAATGAGGGCGACCAAATAGGGCGCTTCGCAGTTTTTACCTTCAGGAATTACCCACTGAGTACAACGATCTAGAAATACTGTAAAAAAAGGCCAAATAATTGGGGACGTTTTAAAGATTGGCAGCTCCACAATAAATACGACAAGGGGACATTATGCACGCTTGTGTATCCTGACTCCCCTAGAAAAATCTCTACCAAGGAATGTCATGATCGGAAAATATTTACAGGATATCGACTACGAAGACACAAATTCACTGTGCATGATATGGGGATGCCTGGGACACCACCAATACCAATGCCAGAACAAGAATCCAACATCTACAAAAATAGAGGAAAATTCCACAGCAGACACGAAAAACGAACAGTGAAAGACGGTACCATACGCACACAAAAGGTACACCACTACAAGTCATAATTCACAAAAATTAGAAAAAGAAACTACTAACAAAGAAAAAAATGAAACAGAAAAAAGAAAAAGAAAAAGAAGAAAAACAGGAAAGAAAAAACAAACACCACAAAAAGAACCAACAATATGACCCCTACTCTCTCAACTACTAGACCCCAAAATAAGTCAACTATATTTACCTCAACCTTGGAGACCAAGGAACAAAAAGGCTCATTTACCTCCACTATTTCTGAAGGGTAAACTAGTTACATCCAACACAACCAATTCTCTATCCTAAGTCAACTAAATTTAGAAAACAAACTACCAAAACAAAAAAGTTTCAAATCAGACACATCAACCCCGTCATGTCCGACATCACCCACCATACATCACCAAGAACAAAAAAATCATTTGTTCCTATTTACGGGTTCAAAAATGGTTCAAAAACTGACCGACCACCACCCCTACCACAAACTAAAGCCCCTTTTCACAGTAAATAAGGTTGTCGCGCCCACAAAATCAATGACAACAACATTCCAAAATAGGTACAACAAGGGAACACATATAGGATCTCAAAGACATTAGCAGATTACTAAATCGGAGAAAAACAATAAAATACACAACATTGAAATTAGAGACACTACCATGGACACATTACTCCTAAGAAGCCTACCACACATGAAATCATTACCCATTATGAAACCTACTCCAACCTTACTACCTATGCTACCTCTGTCACTGCCAAAACCCATCACCTAACCCTTTTCATTACTCACCATCTCTCAACTCACCCCCACAAAACAGAACCCCAAGCCCCGCCGCACCAACTACCATAACCAGCGACGCCACCACCACCCCCGACACAACAGAGACAACAACTCATCACTTCCCATGCCAAAACTGTCATACCCAAACGACCAACTACTATGTTCAAACCATAGTAGTCCCAATACCAGTCCCCATGGAAATACAACAGCAGCCCACAATGCTATCTGTCATGCGCCAGCCACCACCAACTCCACAGCTAGATGTAGTGGGGCTTCACCAGCATGCCCAATTCTTCTTTGAGAACACACAGTACTTCATCCAGCAGAAGCAGAGATGGGGGCCAAATATAGAAATACGTATGGAAACAACACACAACTTGGAAATAGCAGCGATGGAGATGATGAACCACCTGAACGCAGCCATGCAACAACCACCACAGGTGCACGGATACTACTAACCAGTGCAGGTACAGGAGGTCTAATGGGGCAGGAGGTACAACAGGTTCATACACCCCCACAAAACACTTGGTTGCTCTCATAATCGGAAATGGAGGGAATAGATCTGCCGAAAAATCTGGACATAGAGCCGGATGCACTACCAGCGGAGCCATTGTCCGCTTTGAATTCGAAAGACGACATAATCATCCTAATGAACCCAGAAGTGAAGGCACCAAGAATCCAAGATCAAATGTGTCACGACTCCAAATCGAAGCCAGTCGTGATGGAGCCTATCGTGGAATTAGGCCAGCCGAAACTACACTCAAATCATAATACGCTTCCATTTACATCTTTACTAAACTAATAACCCATAAAGGTTTCCTTTCAATATTTATAAAACAGTTAAAGCTATACCGAATATTAAATACAACCCCCCGAGATCCCGGAGTCACTAGTCATGAGCATCTACATAAAATATACAACTCAAAAGAAAATAAATTCTATAATAGTAAGCACCAGAGAGAGAGGGACTGCGGACGCATGCAGCTACCTCGCAAACCTCTGAAAAATCTCTGGAACAGATACATACCTCACCCTGTCCTAACACCTGGATTTGACACAAGGTGCAAGGAGTAATGTGAGTACACCAACTCAGTAGTAATGAAAATAAATCAGGTCTGAGCTGCAAGAAACACATAAAATCAATTCAGCAATTCACAATAAGCACAACCTTTATTTCCAACAATGTATACGTTAAATCATCACGCTTAAAAGCCGATTTCAGTAAAAATCATTTGGAAATATACTTGCTAATAGTTTCAACATAACTTTCAAGAAGTTTAGTGTAAAAATGCTGAAATTCATAAAAAGTACCCTCGGGCAAAACATATTTCATAAGTTCAGAGTGAAAGTGGTAAAATCATAAGTAGCCCCTCGGGCAAAAACATGTATCTTAATCAGCCCCTCGGGCATGCCTACAGTCACTCATAATCAGCCCATCGGGATACTTCACAGTCACTCATAATCAGCCCCTCGGGATACCTCACAGTCACTCATAATCAGCCCCTCGGGCATACCTCAGTCACTCATGTCTCCCAATCACTCATCACTCAGCACTCAGCACTCGACACTCGCACTCAATAGGTAACTGCGCTCACTGGGGGTGTGTACAGATTCCGGAGGGGCTCATTCAGCCCAAGCGCTAATATCAAGTCACCTCGTGGCGTATCATATCCTCACAATCAGGCCCTCGGCCTCACTCAGTCAGAACCTCTCAAAAGCCCCTCGGGCGTATCAGTAAAACGGGGTACTCGACCCAAAACTTCATTTTTAAATCTCAAAGTAGTATAAATCAGGCTGAGTTTCGAAAACAGTAAGCACAATGTGACTGAGTGTAAATCAACAATAAACAATGAGGAAATAGCAGTAAAAAGCCCCCAAGGGGTCTAAACAAGTCGGCACGAGGCCCATAACATGGCTTATAGACCAAATATAATAATAGTCTTTAGAACAAAATTTAACATATGATTTAGAGTAAAATACGCAACTCAATAGTTGTCGCGGAGAGGACCAAGTCCAATCCAAAAATCAGTGCGCGCCACATACTCGTCATCCGACATGTGCGCCATTCTAAAAACAGTGAGAAATATGAAGTCCAGGGTTTCATGCCCTCAAGATAAGATTTATAACCATTACTTACCTCCACCGGGCCACGACACTAATCCGCGATGCTCTTTCCCCTCAAATTGGCTCCCCATTGCTCCGAGTCTAAAAAAAATCAGTTTAACATCATCAATATATGCTAAAGGAACACAACCCAATCGAAAACTATCAATTTTTATAAAAATCTCAAAATTCGGCCAAACCCGAGTCCCGGGCCCACATCTCGAAATCCGATAAAAATTATATAACAAGAACCCTTATCCTCCCACGAGTCCGTACATACCAAGAAAATCAAAATCGGACCATAATTGCCCACTAAAATTGCCAAAATAAATTTTCAAATCTTTCCTCCCATTTTTCCAAACTTTTTCTGCTTTAATTCTTCAAATTACAAGCCTAATCTGAACAAAATAGCATAGAAACGACTTTTATAATCCGGGAACTTACCTCCACTAAAGATCCTCGAATTCTTTCTTCAATTTGTTTTCAAATAAGCTCCACCCGCATGCAACAATGGAAGAATAACCAAAATTTCGCGGAGGCAGTCTTTTATACTATTCTGCCCAGTTAATCCACACCTGCAAACCTTTCCTCGCACATGCGGACCCGCATTTGTGGTCCCAGGTGCGCACCTGCGAAATCCCACTAACAGACCAAATTCTTGCACCTGCGATCTCTTCTCCGCACCTGCGGCTTCGCACGTGCGGCCAACTCTTCGCACCTGCGGACTCCTCCTACCTAGCCTCCTTTCGCACCTGCGCATATACCTTTGCACCTGCGGCGTCGCACCTGCGGCTGCCCATACGCAGGTGCGGCCACACTAGTAGCTTTACACTAGGAGTCATTTGCTGCAAATTTCCCAAGCTCAAACCCCCGCCAACCATCAGAAATCAATCCCGAGCCCCTCGGTGCGCCAACCAAACATACCAAAACACCCCATAGCATCATTTAAACTTAGTCAAGCCTTCGAAACACCAAAAACAACACGAAAACACCAAAATTACATCAAATTCAAACCTATGAACTTTGAAACTTCTAAATCTCGCCAATGATGCTGAAACCAGCCAAAACACATCTGATTGACCTGAAATTTTGCACACATATCCAAAATGATATTACGAACCTATTCCAACTTCTGGAATTCCATTCCGACCCCGATAGCCTATTTTCCACTGCCGACCGGAAATTGCCAAAAACTAATTTTCTCCAATTCAAGCCTAATTCTACTCCGGACATCACAACTACATTCCGAACACATTCCTGAGTCCCAAATCACCTAACGAAGCTATCCGAGCCATAAAATTCACATTCCGGGGTCGTTTACCAATAAGTCAACTCTCAGTTGACTTTTTCAACTATTAGGCTACTTTAAGAGACTAAGTGCCTCAATTCTCACCATGACCACTCTAAACCCGAACCAACCGACCCAACACACATAAATGAAGTTGAACCACATATAATGAAGCAGAAACGGGGGAAAGGGGCGAAACTCTCGGAACGACCGGCCGGGTCGTTACATCCTCCCCCACTTAAACATACGTTCGTCCTCGAACAGGCCAAGAGTTGTTCTCCAACACCATCAAACTACTACGTAGCTTACCATGAACATACCCGGGGGTGATCCCACGTCACCTTATCCCATATAGGTCCAATAGCACAACACCGTTGAAATTTCGAAATCCAATCCTGACCCATAAACTTTAGAACCAAATTCCCAGTTCTGAAATAATATACAAGATCAAAATTCCATAACTATAAATTGAACAAGTCTGAACATGCTGAATCAAGCCATATACACACCCCAGATGAAATCACATAATACACTGTGTGACTCAAACACTCATAGTGATAACTCTTAACCACAATAACTACTCAGAACACCCAGTATCGGTACATGACCTCTTATCAAGAAATGCCTTGCCCTAACACTTCCATATACTGCCGATGATGAAAGAAACACGTAGAAACTATCAACCATTCGTTCGGTCAGTCAGACATGAAGCTTCCCCTTCCCAAACAGGAATTATAGCAGATTTCTAAGCCGACTCCCGATATTTATCCTTCCAACTATGCTGTAGACAATTCTGAAAATATTCATTCTAGGTCCAATAACCTCTTCTCATCCATCACGACCACCCTGATAACATGACACATCGATACAATTCGAAGCCAAAACCTGTGCAACTTGTGCACTTAACAACAACATCCCAATGTAATCAAATTATATAAAAGATCCACACGAGAGGACTATCCTTCCATTAACAATTACCATCACCACATCATGCTAACATCCTGGCACACACCGTAAAAATCAAAACACACGAATCCAATACCAAAGATCATACCCCTACATAACTCCGCTACACTATGCGATCTCATCCAAACGTTGGTCCACTTGAAATATTTCAAGACACCTTGCCAAAAAACCAATAACCATTCGAAATTCGACATCAAGTACTCAAAGTGCATTGCCATAACCACGGGGGAAACCAGACGATAGCATGCCACCCGAAACAGAAGGTACATAACCAACGCGTCTCAACCTCGCAATACCCAATTACTCACCTTACTCAAATCTAGCTATAAAGCCCAATTAGAACCGCACCATATGTGCATATAACCAATAATCACCACTCCCCGCAACACCGAAGAGTAACTCCTAGATCACTCCAGAACATGAATAAACTCAATCACAATCGAATGGTACATTCCTCAATAATAGAAATTCGGAGCCAACAATTCCGACCCGGTGCAGAACACACACCCATATTAGCCTACCAATAACCCTAATTTAACTCTGGTCACCCACAACAGATAGATAACTTACCGAAAAGTTCACAATGACGGAATCATGGTACATACTAACATCCGACTAGCTCTGCTCGCATCTTTACAGTTCATTACCACAAAATAACCTGTTTACGAGAACTCTCAGTCTCGAAGTCCATGAAGCGCACAGATTACTATATCTGATCTCAACTCCACCGCTCGAATACATGACACATCCCAAATACTCAATCATTCCACGAGGGATACCCCTATGATTCTTCCGCGTCACCAAGCAACCTTGAATATCAACAGTCGATCCAACAAGAGAGCGCCACAATACCAATGAAGTACCCTTAACTCCACACATGACCTTTCAAAAATGTATACCCTCATCAAGCCACACCACAGTGATATCATCTACCAAGTCATCTGAAACTGACCATGCTGCCTAAGAAATTTGTTTTGACCTTCCTTCCAGAACTGAATCGCGACCTCACATATGCAAATCTCAACTGTATCCACATACCACAAACGCCATGCCATCCCAGGGAAATTATGGGAACTTCTTTATCCCTTCCGAGCCACAAGAAACTACTCACCTAACTAGCCAAGAACTTCCATTTGATCCCATTTAGAAGCGAATTCACTACACATCGCCCGCACCTCATGCCCGAAGAAAATATGCACCCTTAACCGGGGTAGAAACCATCAGGAACTATCCGAAATCCCATTTGCACAACACCAAACCATCAGGGCTGAATCCTTCTAACTCAACCAAGCTACACAGACCACCAAAAATCAAAGAGCATTACTAAGAAACACCCGTAAAAACTCGTCACCTTATGAACACCCAAAGAACTAATTGTATCCCTTACCATGCCGATCCGACCTACTACCAATTTGCCCTATTTACCCAAGTTTCTTATGACTTCCCTTCAAATTGATACTTCTCCCTATCGTAATACCATAATTTTCAACCCAGACTCACCACACGCGATCCAAGAACAAAACCATACCGTCTAAGGCTCATAAGCCGCCGAATAATCTCTCAAATATCCCCAAAAGCACCACATTCAAAATACTTACCCTGAAGAGACTTCCTGCGAATCTAAAACCATTACCTTCACCTTCCTGATACTGATATGTAGAATCTGTGATGGTGTAGAAATACCAGAAGTCTTGACACCCTCTAACGTAAATCTCAATCACACTGACCAATTAGACAGAATCGACCTGACCCGTTTTCACACTGACATACTAGGAAAGTAATCCATTCACTTGAAGCCACAAGCAAATTCATACACTACACACACTACACCTTTTACAATTTATTCAATAGAACCCAGTTACCCAATAGAGTACATTACAACCTATATCGAAGAAATTTCCATTAATCGTGTCATTCCCAAACCTCACACCTGCAGGTCATAACTGATTTACCAATATACCTCGAACTGAAACCAATACCACACATAATCGTGCAATCAACTTATCATTAACAGACTCACCCACTTGGCTCAAAGCCAATGATCGAGACAAAAAATAGCTCACAATGCCCATAATAACACCACCCGTCTAACACCTCAAGTCATCTGCAAAATCTCGCATTCACCATTGTAACAGTCATGCGAACTTCCACAAGCGACCTAAACTCCAATTACACCATATATCATTTACTGGTAGAAGAGAACTTATTATAAAACTATATAGGGACCACACACCCTAGGACAACCCGCAGGAGATACCCCTGCCCGCTAGCCTCAAACATAATAACTCTCTGTATACTTCTGAAGACCATAACTTCACGCAATCGCTACACCCTTCTGCATCTAAACACAAACAACGCCTACCCTCGAGGCATCACAATACGCGGTAAAAACCTAAAGCTGATGGCAGAACTAACATTAGATTGGTGGTCTAAGAAATCTTGAGATTCTGGAAGCTCTACCGACACACGTCTGACCACATGGATACCCTCACTGGACACCACGTGTCCCAAGAATGCTACTGAACCGAGCCAAAATTCACACTCGGAGAATTTTGCATAGAGACTTTCCTCCCTGAATCATTATAATTCCATCCTCAAATACTAAGTATGCTACTCCTAGCTACGCGAATATGCTAGGACGCCATCAATGAATAAAATAACAAGAGTGCTAATACAGCTGGAATACACCGTTAATCAGATACATGAACGCAACTGGGGCAATGATCAACTCAAAAGACATCACCAGGAACTCATAACCCAACAGAAAGATCCCTTCACTCCACAACTACACAACATGAGAGGTCTTCCAATACACTCACAACTCGAAGCCATATACCAAACTGAGACAGAAATTAAACATTCAATAGTTCTTGCCACATTTCTAGCCAACCCTTTTGACACAATCAACAACCTGACGCAGCCAACCATCAAATCACACTCACCATGTAGCCATCTAGTCACCAATTCTCATCAATAAGAACACAAACGGACATATAAGTCCCCGAATGCACGACTCACACAATCGAAACCTTATCACTCAAGCCACAGAATGAATCCAGCCTCAAGTCTTCCAGGCTGGCCCATTACCAACATGCCACAATCACATCTTATCCATGGAAGTCACAAGCCTTCGATGCACAGCTGATACCAAGACCTCTCGGGCGCGTTCGAATACATGGAAGGAATTCAAGAGTTACGCTCTTGGCTAAAATAAATGGGTTCGCATGACAAGAATTCAAGAATGTGAGATTTTCCTAAGGGTTCCGCAGCCTCTCGAAGATAAGTACAGACGTCTCCATACCGATCCGCAAGACTCTACTAAACCTGCTCATGACCAGTGAGTCCTATGTAACCTAGCGCTCTGATACCAACTTGTAAGGACCCCAAATCTAAGCCACTCGTGATGACGACTATCATGGAACTAGGCCAGCCAAAACTACACTCAAATCATAATGTGGTTCCATTTACATCTTTACTAAACTGATAACCCATAAAGGTTTCCTTTAAATATTTATAAAACAGTTAAAGCTATACCGAATATTAAATACAACCCCCGAGATCCCGGAGTCACTGGTCATGAGCATCTACGTAAAATATACAACTCAAAAGAAAATAAATTCTATAATAGTAAGCAGGAGAGAGAGAGGGACTTCAGACGCATGCAGCTACCTCACAAACCTCCGAGAAATATCTGCAACAGAGACATAGCTCACCCTGACCTAACACCTGGATCTGCACACAGGGTGCAGGGAGTAATTTGAGTACACCAACTCAGTAGTAATGAAAATAAATCAGGTCTGAGCAGCAAGAAACACATAAAATCAATTCATCAATTCACAATAAGCACATCATTTCTTTCCAACAATGTATACGTTAAATCATCACGCTTAAAAGCCAATTTCGGTAAAAATCATTTGGAAATATACTTGCCAATAGTTTGAACATAACTTTCAAGAAGTTTAGTGTAAAAATGCTGAAAATCATAAAAAGGCCCCTCGGGCAAAACATATTTCATAAGTTCAGAGTGAAAGTGGTAAAATCATAAGTAGCCCCTCGGGCAAAAACATGTATCATAATCAACCCCTCGGGAATGCCTCACAGTCACTCATAATCAGCCCCTCGGGCATACCTTACAGTCACTCATAATCAGCCTCTCAGGTGTACCTCACAGTCACTCATGCCTCCCTATCACTCGTCACTCGGCACTCACACTCAGTAGGTACCTGCACTCACTAGGGGTGTGTAAGACTCCGGAGGGGCTCCTTCAACCCAAGCGCTAATATCAAGCCACCTCGTGGCGTATCATATCCTCACAATCAGGCCATCGGCCTCACTCAGTCAGAACCTCTCAAAAGCCCCTCAGGCGTATCACTAAAACGGGGTACTCGACCCAAAACATCATTTTTAAATGTCAAAGTAGTGTAAATCACGCTGAGTTTCGAAAACAGTAAGCACAATGTGACTGAGTGTAAATCATCAATAAATAATGAGGAAATAGAAATAAAAAGCCTCCAAGGGGTCTAAACAAGTCGGCACGAGGCCCCAAACATGGCTTATAGCCCAAATATAGCAATAGTCTTTAGAACACAGTTTAACATATGGCTTAGAGTAAAATACGCAACTCAATAGTTGCCGCGGAGAGGACCAAGTTCAATCCAAAAATCAGTGCGCGCCACATACTCATCATCCGACATGTGTGCCATTCTAAAAACAGTGAGAAATATGAAGTCCGGGGTTTCATACCCTCAGGACAAGATTTATAACCATTACTTACCTCCACCGGGCCACAACACTAATCCGTGATGCTCTTTCCCCTCAAATTGGCTCCTGATTGCTCCGAATCTAACCAAAACCAGTTTAACATCATCAATATATGCTAAAGGAACACAACCCAATCGAAAAACTATCAATTTCTACAAAAATCTCGACATTCGACCAAACCCGAGCCCCGGGCCCATGTCTCGGAATCCGATAAAAATTACATCACAAGAACCCTTATCCTCCCACGAGCCCCTACATACCAAGAACATCACAATCGGACCACAATTGCCCACTAAAATTGCCAAAAGAAATTTCCAAATCTTTCCTCCCATTTTTCCAAACTTTTTCTACTTTAATTCTTCAAATTACAAGCCTAATCCGAAATAGAAATGACTTTTATAATCCTGGAACATACCTCCACTGAAGATCCTCGAATTCTTTCTTCAATTTGGTCTCAAATAAGCTCCACCCGAGAACCAAAATTTCGCGGAGGCACTCTTTTATACTGTTCTGCCCAGTTAATCCGCACCTGCGGTCCTAGGTGCGCACCTGCGAAATCCCACTAACAGACCAAATTCTCGCACCTGCGATCTCTTCTCCGCACCTGCGGCTTCGCAGGCGCGACCAACTCTTCGCACTTGCGGACTCCTCCTGCCTAGCCTCCTTTCGCACCTGCGCATGGACCTTCGCACCTGCGGCGTCGCACCTGCGGCTGCCCATTCGCAGGTGCGGCCACACCAGTAGCTTTACACCAGCAACCATTTGCTGCAAATTTCCCAAGTTCAAACCCCCGCCAACCATCCGAAATCAATCCCGAGCCCCTCGGATCCCCAACCAAACATGCCAAAACACTCATAGCATCATTTAAACTTAGTCAAGCTTTCGAAACACCAAAAATAACACAAAAACACCAAAATTATATCAAATTCAAACCTATGAACTTTGAAACTTCTAAATATCGCCAATGATGTCGAAAACCAACCAAAACACATCCGATTGACCTGAAATTTTGTACAAATATCCAAAATGATATTACGAGCCTGTTCCAACTTCTGGAATTCCATTCCGACCCCGATAACCTATTTTGCAATGCCGACCGGAAATTGCCAAAATCTAACTTTCGCCAATTCAAGCCTAATTCTACTCCGGACATCAAAACTACATTCCGAAAACACTCCTGAGTCCCAAATTACCTAACGAAGCTATCCGAGCCATAAAATCCGCATTCGGAGGTCATTTACCAATAAGTCAACTCTCAGTTGTCTTTTTCAACTATTAGGATACTTTAATAGACTTAGTGCGTCAATTCTCACCATGAGCACTTTGAACCCGAACCAACCGACCCAACACACATAAATGAAGTTGAACCACATATAATGAAGCATAAATGGGGGAAACGAGGCTAAACTCTCGGAACCACAGTCCGGGTCATTACAAAATGCTGCAACACGTCACACCAAGGGAATCATTATCGACCACACTCCACGAAAACAGAGAAGAATGATACTTCATCACAGTTCCAAAAATTATACTGCGAATAATAGTGAATAACCACACCTACCCTTACTAGATCATACACAGATATGTAGCACTGATTCTTCCAACACTGATGGAGGAAGACTTGCCATCGCAGCGAACAATGGATAGGATCATCCACTGGTTGCGCAAATGTGCATGTCACTGGCTCCTTGTGGGAGCTCATGCATAACTGATCTCGTACCATTTCACACCTCAAATTAAGGTTATGAAAATGATCGATGCAATAGTAATATCCAACAAGAGTTGGGATCAAATCTCGTCGGGAGCTATATGTGTGGGAGTTAGTAGTATATATTGTAGCGTCTAAGTTTTTCTATCTAAATTTGCACTTCCATAATATTTGGTTGTTTTAAATTCTAATTTAAACTACGATTTCAATTTATGAAATAAAACTATGAAATTATTTTTGTTGTTTTTCAAATATTGTAAAATGCCTAGGGCTATGACCTTCACCTAAGTGTTTTCCTAATGGGATATAAACTTCAAATCTTGTTTTATTGGTCGGGGTGTATTATAGCTATCAACACTCACCCACTCAATATCTCTCATCCAGAGAGTGATTTTGCCCAATTTGGCTTTCTCAAGTCCAAATGGGAATTGAAAAAAACGGTTGAAGAAAGCTTAAGTCGGGTTGTTACTATCTCTAGGTTCAACCCTTTAATTGGAGTTATCAATCTCTTGATTAACCCAATTTCTTGTTAGCCAAGTTTTTCAAGACTAAGTCTCTATTTCTCAAGTAGAGACCAAGTCAAATAGATATGAACTAATATTTGCAACCATTAATTCCACAAATAAAAGCAAGAACAAGTCTAAATAATAAACACTCGACCACAAACAAGCAATAAATTAAATACCCATTAAGTTTACACACTAGGGTTGGTTACAACCTAGTAAACATCTAACTACTCATGCTTAAAATGGAATAAGTTCTAACTACTCATGCTTACACAGTAGGGTTGGGTTAAACCCATATTGCTAATTAAAATGATAAATTCTTTGTTCAAATAACTCAAAATAGTAAAAATTTGTAAAAAAAGTAAAAGGGAACGACTACTGTAACAGCTGATGTGAAAAGTTGATTTATACAGGGCTAGAAATTTCAGACAAAAATGCCCTTTCGGAGGTTCTGCGGTCACACAATTCCATGTGTGATCTGCACTTTTCTTCAACTTGACATAATTGGAAGTCTGCAGCCGCATAATTCTGAACTGCGGCCGCACTGCATTCTTTCTGCGGTCCACAGATTTGTAACTGCAATTGGATCTTGCTCTTCTGCGGTCCGCACAACTGTAAATGCATCCGTACAGCTCTTCTTCTGCGATCCGCTTGTGCGGTCGGCACGTCTGGGAGACCTGGAATGCATCTTCTATTAACTATTTTCCTGGCCCAGCTTTTGCGGCCGCATAATTCATGTGTATACCGCACTTTGCACCAATCTCTAATGAATTTTTCTTCATAACCTGCGGCCGCAGATGGTATTCTGCGGTCCGCACTTTAGAGCTTTTGTGCCTTTTTTGTCCTTGAGTTCAGATTACTCCTTCTTGAGTTGGATTTCATCTCGGGAGTTCATCTTTCAATATTCCTATAATTAAGCATATTACATCAGTTTTCGGGAATAAAATTAAACATTTTTGGATTAAAACGAAAGCTAAAAAGCGCTAATAAGTAATCAAAATCCCCACTTATCATTAACCAATGAACCCAAAATGAAGATCCCCTCTGGAACTGCAGAGGCTGCAACAACCATGAATTTCGGTGCAACTTCAAAGACATTATTGATTGGAACAATCCGTCAATTATCTTCCTCACTGAAACGTGCATGCAGAGGCACTACGAGCTCATCGAATTTATTTTTTTCACTGACTTGTTTGAAATTAATACAGATGACTAATTAGGTGGAGTCGTACAAATATGAAAGCATGAGGAATTGGAAATGGATCTAGCAGTAGTTACAGACCAAGAGATCCATGCAAACATCCAGACCAGTAGAACTTCAAAACCTTGGTTACATTATTTAGTTTATGCCAACACTTTATTAGTGAATAGGAAAATACTATGGAATAATATGCAAATAGTTTCCAAAAATAACACCTACTCGTGGCTATTATGTGGATACTTTAATTAAGTCATTGCCGCCTCTGAAAAGTTTGGAGGTAGGCCCATAAAAAGTAATAGAAGTACTGCTTTTTTAAACTGCCTTGATGCTATTGATATGATTGACTTTGGTTTTGTGGGACCATGCTTTACATGGACAAATAAAAGGAAAAAAAGCAACAACAAATCTTGGAAAGATTAGACCGATTTCTTAGAAACTCAGACTGGGTGGAAATGTTTCCGGATGCCACTGTCACACATATGCCACGTGCACATTCGGACCACCACCCGCTCCGGCTAAGCCCGTCAAAAACTATAAGTAAACCACCACGCATCTTCTGCTTTGAAACAATATGACTTAGTCACCCACTTTTCCAAACATAGTTAAGCAACATTCGAATAATAATAGAAATTATGCAACTGTCATTTCCTCGTTCACAGAACACGTGGAAGAATGGAATAGGTCTACCTTTGAGAATATTTATAAAAAAAGAGAACACTTCCTTCCCGAATTCTGGGACTACAAAACATGCAACCAAAAAATAAAAACCCAACTTCACCTGAACCTAGAAAATAATCTTATTCAAGAATATAACATAATCCTTCAAAATGAACAAGATTTTTGGAAATAAATATCAAGAGTACAATGGATTAATGACGGGGATGCCAACATAAAATTCTTTCATATATCCGCTATCCAAAAGAGCATAAAAAACAGGATATTAGGGCTTAATGACACAATTGATAATTGGACTTTTGACCCTCAGGGAATACATGTATTATTACCAAACACTTCAAAAATAACTACACAACTGAATTGGATACATGTCCATATATCATGACACCTAATCCAAGCCTACTCAACATACTATCAGATAAGGATAAAGAAGATCTTGTTAGACCTCTTTTAGTCACTGAAATCAATAACACTATAAAATTCTTTAAACCATTAAAGGCACCAGGCCCGGATGACATCCACCCAATTTTCTTCCAGAAATAATGGTCTAACACAAACTCAGCTATAATTGATACATTTACACAAGCTTTTGCTACCATAGTAATCCCGAATGAAATAAAGAGGACTTACGTAACTCTTATTCCTAAATTCAAGCGCTCACGAAATATATTTCATTATAGGCCCATAAGCCTATGTAACACAATCTATAATACTACAACAAAAATTATTGTAAATCGTATATGCCCCTTTCTCAAAAAAAAATATTAGTCCTAATCAGTGCAGCTTTATTCCGGGAAGGGGAGAAATTGCCAATGAAATAATTGTCCAAGAAGCAATCCACTCTTTCAGGAATTGTATTGGGAGGAATGAGAAGATGATACTCAAGATTGATCTTGAAAAGGCCTTTGACCGCTTTGAATGGTCATTTGTTAGGAGCTCCTTGCACGCACTCAATTTCGCACAAGACTTGATAACCTTATCATGAACTGCATATCTACCACAAGAATATCAATAATTGTAAATAGCAAAAACCTCCAGAATTTTGCGAACCATCAAGAGGTATCCGACAAGGAGACCCACTATCTCCATACCTATTCATCATCTGTATGCAATCCCTAGCATGTTATATTGATTATGAAATATATATTTTGAACTGGAAACCCATTAAAATAAGCCAGAATGGCCCCGCCATATCCCACCTCTTATTCAAGGATGGCCTTATCCTTTTCTCCGAGACAGACAATGAAAGTGCAACTTCTATCATAAACATGTTCAACTTCATCTCCCATCAATCCGGGCAGAGAATAAATTTCTCCAAATCCAAAATTATTCTTTCCTAAAATGTACCAAATACAAACAAAACATCCCTTGCTACCACCCTAAACATTAAGATTAAAAATAATGTAAGTAAATCTGGGATTCCCGGTTACCAATTTACAGCCAAAAAGCTCGGACTATCAATTCATACTTGCACAGAATGAATACTAGATGAAAAGGATGGAAAGCCAAACTCTTAACCTTACCTGGGAGATTAACCCTTATATAATCAACTCTGTCAGCCATACCCACCCACTCCATGCAAATGAATCTTCTTCCAACAAAGGCTAGAAACAAAATTGATCGCATCCAGAGAAATTTCCTATGGGATTCTACCAAGGACCACATGAAAATCCATCATATCAACTGGGATAAGGTCATATTGTCTTAGAAAGAAGGAGGCCTTGGGCTGTACAAAGCAAAAGAAAAAAATATCACACTCATCTCAAGCCTACTATGGAGATACCTCTCCAATCCTGAATCTCTATGGGCTAAAGTGATAAAGGGTAAATATATTAACAATTCAAGAAGGAATCCTATGATTTATAAAACCAATGACTCATACATCTGGAAAAGCACTGCAAAAGCTTATTCTTTTTTCTCCAAAGGCATAACTTGGAATGTTGGAATGGATGTTAGATAAGCGTATGGGATGACAGATGTATTATTGGCAAACACACTCTAAGGGAATTAATAGAGGGCCTCTTAGGAAAAGAAGATATCAATAAAAAATTGAACTACCTTATTATCAATAAAAATTGCAATCTAGAAGCTCTTTCATAGGACCTCCCAAATACAATCTCTGACCTTGTGACACAAACATATACCCCCTTCTCTGAAAACATAAATGATTCATTCTTCTAAGGAAAGGAAGATGGGAACTTTACAACAAAATCTGCCTACAATATTTTTTGTCAGGCTCATAGAGGCAACCCAAAATATGAAACTTTTCACCATTTTTGGATATCGAAAGCACCATGCCACAATAAGCTCAAACAATTCCTATGTCTATTAGTCCATCAATGACTCCCCACTGCAGTTTTCCTAAGCCAAAGAAAAATAATTAAATTTAATACATGCAAACATTGTGGGACAGAGGAAAACACAAACCACTTGTTCTTTCATTGCCCTAAGAACAATACAATGTGGGAAGAGTTAATGTAATGACCCGACCGGACTTTTTGAGCATTTGCATTATATTTAGCTATTTGAAGTGTTGTGTAGCTTCATATGATGTATTGTGACTTATGTGAATCGTCGGTTTTGGTTTTCAGGTATTTTGGAATTAGTTTTAAAGCATGAATTTCATGTTTGAAGCTTTAAGTTAGAAGAGTTGACCAAGTTTGAATTTTGAGTGTTTGACCGCAGATGGAAGTTTTAAAGTTCTGTTGGGTCTGGGTGGTGATTTTGGACTTGGGCTTATGACTGTATTTTTATTTGGATGCTCCTAGAAAGCTTCGACACTAATTGACGAAAGTTGCAAATTTGAAGGTTTGGTGTCACGCCCCAAACCATGGCCTGGGCATAACACGACACTCGGTACCTGACTACATGTGACAGAGCAAACCAACTGTATGGCTGGATCAACATGTTGTATAACTGTAAGCTAGATAATAATATACAACATGATGATCTACTAAAGAGTCTGACTGAAATATCATCGATGCGAAAAATACTGAACAGTCTGCAAGTATACACGAGTAGCCGACAAGGCTAACACATAAAAGCCTGCTAACATCTGACTGACTGAACTATAGTCAACGAAGTCTCTAAAGAATACGGAGATGCTAACTGTTTACCGAGACAAGGTCCCCGGTATACCTTATTAACTGAAAGTACTATAATGACTGAAAAAGGGAGGGATAACGCCCCGAAAAAAATTGGGGCTCACCAACAGCTGATACGAGATTCCTAGCGCTCTGAATCGTCAACCTGTAAACCATTACCTGCATTTGAGATGCAGGCCCCGGGAAAAAAGGGACGTCATTACATTTGAATTGCAATAGTATGTAAAGCAACTGAAAGAAAGAATTATAAATGCTGAAAGTGAAACTAAGCTGATAACTGAGAATTGATAATTGATAACTGAAATGATAACTATTTAAACTGAAACTGAAATGATAATTGATAACTAAACTGATAACTGGTAATTGAATTGAACAAAGGAAGTAAGGATATAAATAGTCCCTCTTCTGAATGATGAACAACATGTTTATATGAATAAGCTACGGCCTCGGGTCCAACATATATGTGCACAAGCTACGACCTCAGGCCCAAGTATGTGTATACATAACTTCGCCCTCAGGCCCAAAATGCATAAAGCATAAACTACGGCCTTAGACCCAAACCTGCATAAAGCATATAAACTACGGCCTCAGGCCCAAATACAAGTGTTTAACATTCGGGAACTAAGAATCATACTGAAATACATGATGCTGAAATACTGAACCATATTGAGTTACATGATACTTGAATGCGGAATAGAGCTAGAGTGAGACGTGTATTCATAAACTGATTATGGAGATTAAAACTTCAACTGTTTATGACATGCTGAGTAATCTAGACTGAGACTCATGGGCATCAACCCAGTTCTATATTGATTACACACTGATTTCACAACATTCAGAATGAAAGTCATGAACGAGTTGCGAAGCTAGAGAATAGAAGTTCTGCAACTATTCAAGGAACTGGGCTAACTATATTTCTGAGGCAATTGGTAACGTGGTAAAAGAAACATAGTGTAGGGAGAATCATAACATTCCCAAACATAGAGAGTTAGCCTCGCATACCTTAACTTCCTGCTCTTGAGCGTAATACAACATTCACCAATCCTTTCAACTTTAATCTATATCAATACAAGTCAAAGGGATTCCAAATTAGCCACAATAGTCATGTTTTGGCCAGTTAGGCATTTTATCAAACACTTGGTGGCATAAAGCTTCATATCCCTTATTAATGGTTTTTCTACACCCAATAATACATTCTCTTGCTCCTAAATAAATTCTAATGTCTCAAATGGTTATAACCAACATTATTCTTCATCACCCATAAGGTAAACGACACCCTTATCCAATAATCAACAATCAACACACCAATCCTATAACCGCTCATTCTTTTCTATCAAACCCATAAACTTATATCTCATGAACTAGGGTCTATAATTATTAAACCAATGTTAGAACCAATTAGAAGGTGAATACATTACCTCTTTGAAGTTCAATTCCCTTGAATTCGAGTTCTAGGAGTCCTTCTCTCAACAAAGATGTCCCAATCAAATATCTAATGATTTGGAGGGTTTACCCATGTTAATAAGATGTTGGAAAATTAAAATTAACTTAGAATCACCATTAGAACTTACCTTGGTTGGTGGAGGGACCCTTAAGGAGTTAGGTTTTTTTAGAGAAAGCTTTTATGTTTTGGGGATGTGGGGGATGAAGTAGGGCTTTAAAAATGACTCTCCAAGTGTGCCCCCGTGCACCTTTAGGCCTGACCGCGCGAAATGGCAGGAACACTGCCACATGTGCGCGGCCGCGCTCAGGCCGTGCTTGGGACGCACATATTGTACACTGCTTTGTAAAACGCATATAACATTTTGCACAGAGATCTATTTGGGCTCCACAATATATAGTTGGAATGCTATTCAAAGTCCTACAACTTTCATGTTTTGTGTTTTTCCAAATACCTTACATGTTTTTCACTGAACCTCCTGCAAGACTGACCTTTTGTAAACTTCGTAAATTTTATCAAATCTTATATAGCTCACTCTTCGTATGGATTCAAAAATAACTATTTCCACCCATACTCACCCCAATATAACTTCACATGTCTAAAATGTAACATTACTCCTCATTTAACACATCCATACCTAAGTCAAATTTACGGGGTGTTACATTATCTCCCCCTTGGGATCATTCATCCTCGAATGATTGTCCTAGTTGTAACTTCGGTTAACTCCGGACCTTAAACGGGTCTAGTGGGAAACATGAACTTTAATTAACACTTACATACTAAACCGAATGAATACATGATTACTGAACCGAATGACTACTGCATTGACTGAATATTGGTCAGCTATGGATACGTGAATACTAAACTATAGATCTGGATATATAATTATTAAACTGGCACGAATATATGAGTATTGAACCAACATCAATATCTAAGCACTAATCTGGGATGCATATATGAGTATTGGACTAACATGAGTAGCTAAGTATTGAACTGGCACGAGTATCTGAGTACTGAACTAACATGAGTATCTGAGTACTGAACTGACATGAGTATCCAAGTACTGAACTGACATGAGTATCTGAGTACTGGAAACTTGAATGTTATAACATGACACGTGAAATACTGGTTGTACCACCGCTAATTATAGTGGAAACTCCAACTCAACAGCTAATTCACCGATCCTTCGTAGGATATACGACTTGATATATTTGGGACTGAGCTTTCCTTTCTTCCCAAATCTTATAACACCTTTCATAGGTGAAATTTTCAGAAACGCCCAATCATCAACTTGAAACTCTAGGTCTCTATGTCGTACGTCCGAACAGGACTTTTGGTGGCTCTGAGCCGTCTTCATACGCTATTAAATCAACTCGATTTTCTCCATAGTCTGACAGACCAAATTTGGTCCCATGCAATTAGACGATTTCCTGAATGTACAACTTAGCATAATCTTCTGCTGAATCCGTAGTCTGTACTGGCAAGAAGTGCACTGACTTGGTAAGTCGATTTACAATCACTCACTCAAATCATTCTTCCAAATTGAGCAAGATAATCCTGTTATATATTCCATATTTACCATATCCACTCAAAATATGTGTATTTTATGGTAAAACACTGGGCTTTCTACTGCTCGACTTTCACTTGCTGACAATTCGGACAATTGGCCACGAAGTCTACGACGTTCTTGTTTTTTTCATGTTGTTCAACCAATAAATCTCCTTTCTCATGATGCATATTTGGGGAACCTGGATGGAAAGAATACTTGTAATTATGGGCTTCTAACATGATCTTCCTTCTTTAAGTCCATCTATGTCTAGAACACACAATTTGTCTTGGTACCTCAAAGTACCATCATCTCTCCCTTATTCAAAAGCGATCGTCTTATACTTGTGAATCTCCTCTTTCAACTACAACACATAGGGATCATCAAATTGTTTCTCCTTCTCTTCGGCTACTAAGGGGGAACAAGTCCTGTTCTAGACAACAACTCCGTCATCTTTGGAGTCTGAAGTCGAACTCCTCTTGGCTGGTGAATTTCTTTCACCAGAGTTCTCTTATCTACCTCAATCATGAGTTATAATTCCCACACTTGATTATCTTCTTAAGCACTTCCTGAAAACACTTATAGTTTTATTGAGAATTAAGTCTTTGACATGTACTCAAAATTTTAGAGTCCCGTGCAATGTCACTACCCTCATAACACATAAATAGGCATGATTTTATAGCTTTTATGTGATCACTTTATCATCAATAACTAAGCTCGGTGATCATTCTACTCACTTTTTGTTTCTTACACATGCTAGACATAATCCCTATGGTAACTATACAACTTTCCCTCATTACCAAACTGATTTTCTTTTTCATATCCAATGCTAACTATTCGAGATTCATCTGGACTTACTGATGGGTTTCACATCACCTCTTAGACTAAAGATCTTATACTTGTGGATCCTTCCCTTTTTTTCTGTTGGGATCTAAATAACTTTCCTTATTGACTGCAATTCTTTGCACTCTACGTCAATGACGACTCATCTTCCGACTTACTTCTGAGAAATCTTTTTTTTTTGAAAAACTAAATTATTCACGTAACGGAAAGATAATGTATTCAAAACTATCATACACAATCTTAATAATTTAACTCTGCTTACACTATCAATCTTGGATAAACCACATTTCGATAATTCCTAAAGGTTATTCTTCTATAGTTTGCTCTCTTATTGCTAGCTGATTATTTTTCCCACTATCACTGTACTTGGATTTAAATTAAAATATTTGGGTTCTAACACACGTTTGGTATTTCAAATTGTCATCCACTCACTAGAGTTAACCTGGCTAAGTAAATCAAATTGTATCTCTACTAGCTCTGCTGAAAGTGCTAATTCACTGTATCTACTCAAACATACTTACTATTCTTTCACTAACTACCTGCTAGCGTCATGTGTTCATGTCCTGCTTTGAATAACTAAAGTGAAGCATAAGGTTATTTCTAACTTCCCTCACCATCCAACCCTGTTCTACGGTCGCATACTTATCTTTTTTTTGAACTATGTACATGGATCACATTTAGAGAAAGTTCATCTGTCTTAAACAAATTGGAATATCTAACCCCAGATTTTCTATACACTTCAAAATCATTTCCGACTATAAACATCTAGAGTAAACACTTAGTCACATAATGTAAGGGGGGAACTGTCTTATCTTTTATCTCACAGTAATAGCAGCTTCTTACAGTCGTTCACTGATGTGGTACTTTCTAATTCTGATTTGAATAAATCTAAACAACTTAAAATCTTTCCCTGAAATTTAATATCGGTTGCTCTTGGTTCTCATTTCGTACACCATGTCTTCTTGGTCATATACATGAGTCGTACGAAAAATACAACTCTAGTAATAACAATCATTCCTGACTCTTATGTATTTTGTCCATAGGCTCTTTTCTGTCCAAAACTAACCGGCTCAGAGAATCACTCTCGCTATTTAGCCCTTCGTTCCGCTAACAAAGAAGTCATCCTTGACGATTTCCCATTCCTTCCCTGCTGGTGATCCGGGCTGTTTCCCTCTCGACGATGAAGCTTATCCCCCATCGTCTCACTAGCCGACCTTGACTGACCGTAATGACCAGTGTTAGGGTCTGACATTTGAACTATCATCATCCAACTTGTGGCTCCACTTCCAAGAATTAAATGAAGTTGTTCTATGAGGTAAAACACATACAAATACACCACCATGCACACACTTATCCTTCAAAGTATACCATCACCTGATAAATCACTTCTTGCACCATCCGTTGAGTCTTGGTCTTAATCCAGACCTAAAATATGCGAAGATTTTGCTATAATCACTGTTACGTACATTTTCTTTTAGCACCCATAGGCGTCACTGTATACTCACGAGTCACCAGAATTTTGATACACTGAAAATTGGAGATCTGGTAACTGAATAACTGATAACTGGCATACTGAATAACCATAAACTTGCTAACTGAAAGACTGTATTGCTGGTAACTTAGGTAAACTGATGACCATAAAACATAATAACTACTTTCGTACTTTCTAGTAAGGTTATGCTCTGATATGTATTACTATCCATTGCATCCCACTTAAAACATCCTCTCAAATCTCATTTATTACTAACTTTTACTCCATAATTACATCCCAATGGGAAATCATCCTCTCTAGAACCTTGGATTTTTTTCTTGCTCGTCGCTTGGGTATTCGATACGTCTGGAATTTGATAGGAAGAGAAGGTTACCTATTGCTATAAGCTTCATGGCATGATCTAGAGTATAAAGAATTGAGAAAGTCCTGGATGTCTTGGCAGTTAACTGTTTATATGAGTGACCGGCACACATATATAAAGGAAACTCCACTGGACACGGCTTTATAGACTCCCTAGGACTCTTGAACCTAGGCTCTGATACCAACCTTTGTCACGCCCCGAACCATGGCCTGGGCATAACACGTCACTCGGTGCCTTACTACATGTGACCGAGCGAACCAACTGTATGGATGGATCAACATGTTGTATAAATGTAAGCTAGATAAGAATATACAACATGATGATCTGCTAAAGAGTCTGACTAAAATATCATAGATGCGGAAAATACTGAAAAGTCTGCAAGTATAAATGAGTAGCCGACAAGGCTAACACATAAAAGCCTACTAACATCTGACTGACTGAATTATAGTGTACAAAGCCTCTAAAGAATACTGAGATGTTAACTGTTTACCGAGACAAGGTCCCCGATATACCTTATTAACTGAAATTACTATAATGACTAAAAAGGGGAGGGATAACGCCCCGAAAAAAATTAGGGCTCACCAACAGCTGATACGAGAATACTAGCGCTCTGAATCGTCAACCTGTAAATCAATACCTGCATCATGAGATACAGGCCCCGGGAAAAAAAGGACGTTAGTACATTTGAATTGCACTGGTATGTAAAGCAACTGAAAGAAAGAATTATAAATGCTGAAACTGAAACTGAAACTAAGTTGATAACTGAGAATTGATAATTGATAACTGAAATGATAACTTTTTAAACTGAAACTGAAACGATAACTGATAACTGAACTGATAACTGGTAATTGAACTGAACAAAGGAAGTAAAGATATGAATATTCCCTCTTCTGAATGATGAACAATCTGTTTATCTGAATAAGCTATGACCTTGGGCCCAACATATATGTGCACAAGCTATGGCCTCAGGCCCGAGTATCCGTATATATAACTACGGTCTCAGGCCCAAAATGCATAAAGCATAAACTACGGCCTCAGGCCTAAACATGCATAAAGAATATAAACTATGGCCTCAGGCCCAAATATAGGTCTTCAACATTCAGGAACTGAGAATTATACTGAAAATACATGATGCTGAAATACTGAACCATACTTAGTTACATGATACTTGAATGCTGAATAGAGCTAGACTGAGACATGTATTCATGAACTGATTATGAAGATTGAAACTTCAACTATTTATGACATTCTGAGTAATCTAGACTGAGACTCATGGGAATCAACCCAATTCTATATTGATTAGACATTGATTTCACAACATTCAGAATGAAAGTCATGAACGAGTTGCGAAGCTAGAGAATAGAAGTTCTGCAACTATTCAAGGAACTGGGCTAACTATATTTCTGAGGCAATTGGTAATGTGGTAAAAGAAACATAGTGTAGGGAGAATCATTAACATTCCCAAACATAGAGAGTTAGCCTCACATACCTTAACTTCCTGCTCTTGAGCGTAATACAACATTCGCCAACCCTTTCAATTTTAATCTATATCAGTACAAGTCAAAGGGATTCCAAATTAGCGACAATAGTCATGTGTTGGTCACTTATGCATTTTATCAAACACTTGGTGGCATAAAGCTTCATAGCCCTTATTAATGGTGTTTCTACATCCAATAACCCATTCTCTTGCTCCTAGATAAATTCTAAAGTCTGAAATGGTTATAATCAACATTATTCTTCATCACCCATAAGGTAAACAACACCCTTAACCAATAATCAACAATCAACACACCAAACCTATAACCGCTCATGATTTTCTATCAAATCCATCAACTCATATCTCATGAACTAGGGTCTATAATTATTAAACCAATGTTAGAATCAATTAGAGGGTGAAGACATTACCTCTTTGAAGTTCAATCCTCTTGAATTCGAGTTCTAAGAGTCATTCTCTCAACAATGATGTCCCAATCGAATATCTAATGATATGGAGGGTTTACCCATGTTAATAAAATTTTGTAAAATTAAAATTAACTTAGAATCACCATTATAACTTATCTTGGGTTGTAGAGTGACCCTTAAGGAGTTAGGTTTTTGAGAGATTTCCTTTCTAGACCAAGTTTTTATGTTTTGGGGATGTGGGGGACGAAGTAGGGCTTTAAAAATGACTCTCCAAGTGCACCCACATGCACCTGTAGGCCTGGCCGTGTACTTGACTGCACAAAATGGCAGGAACACTGCCACATGTGCGCGGCCGCGCTCGGGGCGCGCATATTGTACACTGTTTTGTAAAACGCACATAACTTTTTTCACAGAGATATTTTTGGGATCCATAATATATTTTTGGAATTATATTTCAAAGGCCTACAACTTTTAGTTTTGAGTTTTTCCATATACCTTACACGTTTTTCACTAAACCTCCTGCAAGACTGACCTTTTGTAAACTTCGTAGATTTTATCAAATCTTGTATACCTCACTCTTCGTCATTCTAAAATAACTATTTCCACCCATAATCATCCCAATAGAACTTCACGTGTCTAAAATGTAATATTACTACTCATTTAACACATCCATATCTAAGTCAAATTTGCGGGGTGTTACATTTGGAATGTTCAAAAGTTTGATCGGGAGTTGACTTTGATGATATGGGATCGGATTCGGGTTTTGGGAATTTGAATAGCTTTGTTATGCCATTTGGGACTTGTGTAAAAACTTTGAGTTCATTATTAGTTGATATGATAAGGTTCGATGCGAATTTTGGAAGTTGAAAGATTCAAAGTTCATTAAGTGTGATTTGAGGTGTGATTCGTGGTTTTAATGTTGTTAGGGGTGATTTGAAGCCTCGAATAGGTCCTTGTTATTTTTTAGGACTTGTTGGTATATTTGGACGGAGTTTTTAGGGGCTCGGATGAGTTTTTGATGAGGTTTAGATTGTTTTAGATCATTTTGGTTATGCTGGTTTGGCGGGGGTTCTGGTGTGACTGCACCTGCACAGCTATCGGGGCAGGTGCAGAGCCGTAAAAGTGGAAAAGGATTTGCATGAGCGGAAGTGGAGTTGAGAGCAGGGTTCCACAGATGCGGAAGAATCAACACATCTACGATGGCGTAGATGCGGCAGCTTGGAGCGCAGAAGCAAAGGGCACGCAGAAGCGTGGGTTGGTATCACGCCTGCGATTGCGTAAAAGCAGGACCTTTTCCTCAGGTGCGATGGTCGGGCCTCCAGTTCTTTCCGCAGAAGCGGGATACTTGTCGCAGAAGCGAACTTTTGTTCACAAATGCGAAAATAGTTGGGCAGACTCTATTAAATCCCATTTCGAGGGTTAGAGTCATTTTATCATATTTGGAGCTATGGAGCTCAGATTGAGGCGATTTTCACCACATGGATTGAGGTAAGTGTTCTATACTTGGTTATGATTATATTTTATGAATCTATCTTCGTTTTTGACTATTGAATTATGAATTTCAAAGAAAAATTTTGGGGGTTTTGTCTAAATTCTGATAAAGTAAAATTTTGAGGTTGGAACATCGATTCAAAGTCGGATTTGTGAAATTAGTGTGGTTGGACTCGTAAAGAATGTGTTGTCGGATTTGTGATATTTATCGATTACGAGGTGCAGGTCCGGGTTTGACTTTTTGGTTGACTTCGGACTTTTGATTAAAGATTCAAACTTTATTGATTAGGTTTGTTTCCTATGACATTATTTGATGTATTTGAGTTGCTTTTGGTTAGTTTCGAGCCGTTTGGAGGTCGATACGCGCGGGATGGCATTTCAAGAGCATTGTTTGGCTTGCTCGGTATTGGATTTGGCTTGTTTAAAGTAAGTAACACTTCTAACATGGTGCTTACAGTATGAACCCCAGAATATACGTGTTATGTGTTTGTGTTGGGGTGACGCACATGATAGGTGACGGTCATGTGGGCGTGCACCGTGTGAATTATTACTCGATTGATTCTGTGGTACTGTATAGTGACCTAATCATGTTTCTATCCATGAAATTTCTACGTTCTAGAGTAACGGAGCTGTGATCCATGTTAAAAACCATGTTTAGGGTATATTCTTATCCTGTTGGGACCCACTGAGGTTATTTCGGGTGTTAAGTTATTTTATTAAATTGCCATTACATACCCAGTCACACTTATTCATTTGCATATCATATCTCAGTTTCTATTATCATTTGTCTCCCATCCTGTTATTATTGTTTAGGCTGATTGGCATGGAATTTGTGAGGCCGACACTGGAGAGGATGATGGCTGAGTGAGGGCGAGGGTATGATTGTGAGTGACATTTATGGGATCGTGCTGCACGCTGCAACATGCTTTATTGATTCATGCCATGATTGGCTTATATTAGAGCTTGGACATAATCCACCCCTCCGGAGTCTAACATATCAGTAGTGAGTGCAAGTACCTACTGAGTGCGAATGCCGAGTGAATGAGAGTGCAGAGTTATTAGAAGGTGTTGAGTGATTGGGAGGTGCTGAGTGATTGAGAGTGCTGAGTTATTAGGAGGTGCTGGGTGATTGAGTGTGCTGAGTGACGTTGAATACTCCGAGAGCATGAGTACACGAGTTTATCACTGTGGTGCATTACACTTGACATGCATACTTGGCATGTAGGTATAGAGACACATTTCCTCATACGGTACGATATTGTGACATTCATGACTTCACATGCACATTAACATGTATTCATAGAGATGTACTTTCCTCATGCTATCTCATAATAAAACATCTTATCTATTGTTGAAATTTTTTTGAAAAATCATAGTTTTCTGACATATCACCTTTTGATGACTTCGGTGAAATATTGGGTTTTACTGTTATACTTGAAAAACATTCCTATTTTTCGTAACTATGAACGAGCTGAGCATCATATATTTGATTATTACTTGTACTATTTTCATTATATCGTTATGAGTTGTTCCTGACTATTGGTGTTGTACTCTGATCCTTGTCCAAGCTCGTCACTACTTTCAACCTAAGGTTAGGTTTATTACGTATTGAGTACATGGGGTCAGTTGTGCTCATACTATGCTTCTGCACCTTGCTTGCAGATCTTGGAGTTGACGCTGCTTTGTATGGCTGAAGTTGGCATTGAAGATGTACCTGCATTCCTGTTGTAGCTGCCTCTTGTTCATGGTAGCTTTAGATTTATAAAAATCTATTCATGTACATTTCAAACAAATGATGTAATTATTTCATACTAGCTTTGTAAACTCTAAATATTAGAAGCTCATGATTTGTATTACCAGTCCTTGGGAATTTTCTGTATAAAAGTTCGATTGTGTAATCATTATTATCTTATAAATCTCATTTGAATTGGATTGTTGCTAACTAGATTACCTAGTGGGTTGGTTTAGGTGTCATCACGACTAGTTAGATTTTGGGTCATGACAAGTTGGTATCAGAGCTCTTGGTTCATAAGTTCTACGAGTCATGAGCAAGTGTCTTGTAGAGTCATGCAGATAGATATGATGACGTCTATAACTTTGTTCGAGAGGCTACTAGGCATTTAGTTTAAATTTCTCATCTTTCTTTTCTTATTCTGCGACATTGATTTAGCTTGAAGCGTATCTCTTTGGATTCCTTCCACTCACTCGTATGCACATGTGAGCGCTCGATATCAGTTGTACATCAACGGCTTGTGGATTCCATGGATAAGGTGCTATATGTATTTTCTGTGTTTGTGTGATTGGCCAGTCTGGAGGACTTGAGGCCAGGTTTGAACAACAACTTAGACTCGGTAGTTTCAGTTTTGTGAGAATGTGCTTTTGGACTTTTATGTCCACTGGTGTCCCTATAGGTGGGACCGGTGGCTCGGTGAGTAGTTAGATGACTATATGATGAGTAGGATATGACTATGGGATGTGTCCAGACGGTTTGGATGTAATGGGAAGAGTTTTCTTGAAATGTGGAAAGGACTATTGGATGCTCGAGTTTTGTGGATGTGTCATAGAATCTTGAGTTATGAATATTTTTGAGAGATTCTTTCTTGTTATTTAATTTGTGGAAAGAAGTAAATTTTCATGTCTTGTTGATGAGTTCATACTCAGGAAGATTAAGTGACTACATATTAGTTGTGGATGTGAAAGGGTATAGACAGATGTCAGCTTGAGGCTAAGTAGGTGGATTATCATCTACTGGGCAATCTACGGATGTGTGATCCTCTAATGTTGCATGCAGGCTTTCTTTTCTACTAATGGGTATAGGTGTTGCGATTTGAGTCTGGATTGGTTGAGAAAGTTTACCTAACCATCACGAGGATGAATGCGAACTTAGAAGATGATTTGAGGTATTATATGGTTTGTGTTACATGAGCTTGTGAAGGATTTAGTTAAATCTCATTGCGGTATTATGACAGTAATAGAGTATGGGCATTATGGATTATCGAGTGTTTTGATCTATGGCTTTGAGCCATGTGGGGGAGTCTGCTATTGACGATTTGATAGCATGGTTACATGTTATATTCATTTCGATTTGACGCATACTTATGGATCAGTTATGACTTGCAGAGGCTGGTTTTGAGGATGGCTTGAGCAAGGAAATTTCTAGATGCATGGTGTATTGCATTTTATAGGTATATGAGAATCATGGAACAATTTGAATTATTATTCGTGAAGGATGTAGTGCGCATGGAGTAGGAATTTACTTTGTTGCTTAGAGGCCTGGATTGCTTCTTTGGGTGTTATTGTGTTAATCGGGCACAGGTCGTTCGGCCCGTTTGCTCGGTGCAATTAAGATTGAGAAGAGTGGATGACTATCGAGAAAGTTCTAATGGATTCAAGAGTTATATGCATCAATTGGGAATTTTCAGGATTTATATATGGCTAGAATTTGAGATTTACATTGGATGGTGTCGAGACTCGTGCTATTTCTATATCGTTATGGATTCTACATTTCAGTATCAGGAAGGTGAAGAAAATGGATTTAGATTCAGAGAAGGTCTCTTCAGAGTTGGTGTCTCGGTTGTGGTACTTTTGGGGTGCTTAAGTGGGAATACAACGACTTATGGGCCTTAAGGCGGTGTGGTTTGATACTAGGATCTCTAGTGGTGACCTTTCGGTATGGATCACGGTGTTCTGGCAATGAGAAGTTTCAACTTGAGGGTAATTCGGAATGAACTCAGAGAAATACGACATCTTGAGAGTAGGTTGGATCAGCACGGTAATGGATATGATCAGTTCTTAGGGTAATTATGATGTGGTGAGTCTCTACAGGTATTTTGTGGTAATACTCTTGGGTTTGGCGACCTGTGTGGCTTGGTTGAGTTAGAGATATTCAGTTCTGATGACTTGGTTATGTGCAGATGGGTTCCGAAGTGTGCTCGATGATTTCTACCACAACTTGAGATGGGTATTATCTACATGTATGAGAGGTATGTGACGTGTTGTGATTTTATCTGGGATGGGATCAAATGGAAGGTTTATAACTGACCGGGTATCTATACTTGTGACTCAGAGTTGATTACGAGATTCTCGTGCCTTTCATATGATGGCATGATAGATGCGATGCGTTCTGTGGGATTGATATTTGCATGTACAAGGTGATGGTTCAGTTTTTGGAGGGAAGGTCGTGAACTACTTGGTATTGACTGAGAAGGGTGCGCATTTCAAAAGGCGCACTGCATTTTGACTTACGGATGTTTCATTAATATTGTGGTACTCGCCTGGTTGATCGGCTAACGATGTTCAGATTTTGCTATGTGGCATGGAAGAATTATAGAAGTATTTTTCATGGGGATGATTATGTATGAGAGATGTCTTAGTCATTCGAGTAGTGGAGTTGAGATCAACTATGGTTATTCATGTATTCTATTGATTTGGAGACTGGGAGTTCTCAGAAGTAGATTGTTTCGGGGTTGTGGACTTTGAATATGGGGCCAAAGTTAGCTAGATGGTAGTACGTGTTATGGTTTAATCCTTGTGGACTGTTGGAGGGCTATTTATTCATTTGGGGATGTCCAAAGTTGATTTGAAGGCCCATCCTTTGTTGACTCAACACCGTTATTGCAGAAAGGTGTGTCGTTCTGTTAGAGTTAAAAATGTTCGTGTTTTGATATGTTCTATGTGTTACTCTACTATGCTACGAGGCGTTGCGATTTGTTAGTTATATGCACACCCGAAGCGGTTCTGTTTGGGGCCTTGTGGCGAAATTCGAGTGAGATGGTGGTTGGGTGTGGGATGATTGATTACACCTTGGTTATGATCTTTCCGGGATGTGGTATATAGTTTTATTCGCTTCTCCATGGTTATGGTCACGCACTTCATGTACTTGATGTCGAATGGGTGTGGTTTTTGATTTTGAGCATTTTGGCTTGAGGTATTTCATAGGATCGGTGTTGGATGGGGTCACGCATTATAGCAGAGTTATGTTGGGATATGATCCTCTGTGTTAGATTCTTGTGTTTTGGTTCTACTAGGTATTATGGGTTCATAGCATTGCAGTTGTGGTGGTACTTGTTGAGCTTGCATAATGGTTCTCTCATTTGAGTAATTTTCCATTTTTGGGTGCATCCGAGTTGCTTATTGGTGCATGGATTGCACGGTTTGTGGCTTTAGGTTGTATTGGTATGGCATGTCGATAGATTGGTTGTGTATGATGAGATGAGATCATTGGACCTAGAATGGGTACTATCGTACTTGATTACAGTATGTATGGAGGAATAATATCGAAAGTCGGCTTAGGATTTGGCTTTAGTTCTTGACGAACGAGAGGGGGACCCCATGACTTGTTGATCTGATGAGTGGTTATGAGTTTCTGTATGTTTCATTCATAATAGTGAGTGTACGAAGATTTTGAATGATGTTTTACTTGATATAAGGTTTATTACAGGCATTGGGTTTTTTGAGCAGCTACCATTATCGAGAATTATTGTTACATGTATGTGAATTGTGTGGTATATCATCTGATTATATCTTGGGTTATAGTTAGGGCTTGATATAGTTTTTCAGACTTATACAATGTGTAGATGCGAGATTCGGGTCTTGCAAAGAAATCCAGGTGTTGGGAATTGGGTTCTAAGGCTTATAGTCTATGGTTAAAGTAATGATCTTCAGTTATGTCAGGTTGTCAAGCTTATATGGATTGGAGTGACGTCGGATCTCTCCCGGGTATGTGCATGGTGAGGTTACATGGAGATTTGAAGGCTTTTGAACGACTCTGGCACGTTCGAGGACGAACATATGTTTAAGTAGGGGAGAATGTAATGACCCGACAGGTCATTTTGAGCATTTGCATTTTCTTTAGTTTTTTGAAGTGTTGAGAATATTCATATGATGTATAGTGACTTGTGTGAATCGTCGGCTTGGTTTTCAGATGTTTCAGAATTAGTTTGGAAGAATGAATTTCATGTTTGAAGCTTTAAGTTGGAAGAGTTGACCAAGTTTCGCTTTTGAGTATTGGACCCCGAATCGGAGTTTTGATGGTTCCGTTAGGTTCGAGTGGTAATTTTGGACTTGGGTATATGCCCAAATTTGCATTTGGATGCTCCTAGAAGGTTTCATCACTAATTGGCGAAAGTTGAAAATTTGAAGGTTTGGAATGATTATAATTTGACCGGGAGTTGACTTTGATGATATCGGGTTCATGTTGTGGTTTCGGGAATTTGAATAGCTTCGTTATTCCATTTGAGACTTGTGTGAAACAATTGAGTTCATTCTGAGTTGATTTGATAAGGTTCGACATGAGTTTTGGAAGTTGAAAGATTCAAAGTTTATTAAGTCCGATTTGAGGTGCAATTCGTGGTTTTGATGTTGTTACGGATGATTTGAAGCCTCGAGTAGGTCCGTGTTATATATTTGGACTTGTTGGTATATTTGGACGGGGTCTCGTGGCGCTCGGATGAGTTTCAGACGAGGTTCAGATAATTTTAGATCATTTTGGCTATGGTGGTTTGGCAGTGGTTCAAGTGTGGCCGCACCTGCGGAGCTATGGGCGCAGGTGCAGAACCGTAAAAGCGCAAAAGGAGTCGCAGGAGCGGAAGTGGATCTAGGAGCAGGGTTCCACAGATACGGAGAAATCAGCGCATCTGCGATGGCGCAGATACCGCAGTTTGGAGCTCAGAAGAGAATGGCGTGCATGTTGGTATCACACTTGCGATTGCATAGAAACGGGACCTTGTTTGCAGGTGCGAATGGTCGGGGCTCCAGTTCTTTACGCAGAAGCGGGATAGTTGTCGCAGAAGCGACGCCAAAGAAGTGGCCTTTTGTTCGCAAATGCGAAAATAGCTGGCAGACTCTATTAAATCCCATTTTGAGGGTTAGAGTTATTTTATCATATTTGGAGCTATGGAGCTCGGATTGAGGCAAAGTTTGAGGTGATCTTAACCACATGGATTGGGGTAAGTCTTCTCTACTAGGTTTTGATTATATTTCATGAATCTATCTTTGTTTTTAACGATTATGAATTTCAAAAAGAAATTTGAGGGTTTTGTCTAAAATTTTATAAAGTAAATTTTTGAGGTTTGAACATCGATTCGGAGTCGGATTTGAGTGAAATTAGTATATTGGACTTTTAATTGAATGGGTTATCAGATTTTGTGAGTCTTGTTGGATTTGAAGGTGTGAGCCCGGGTTTGACTTTTTGGTTGGCTTCGGGACTTTGATTAAAGATTCAACCTTTATCGATTGGGTTTGTTTCCTTTGGAATTATTTGATGCATTTGAGTTGATTTTGGTTAGTTTTGAGCCGTTCAAAGGTCGATACTCATGGGAAGTCATTTCTAGAGTATTTTTTGGCTTTCTCCATATTGGATTTATCTTGTTCAAGATAAGTAACACTTCTAAACTTGGTGCTGAGGGTATGAACCCCTGAATATACGTGTTATGTGTTTGGTACTGAGGTGATGCAGATGCTAGGTGATGGGCATGTGGGTGTGCGTCATGTGATTTATGACTCAATTGATTCTATGGTGCTGTGTTGTGACATAATCTTTTTTCTATCCATGAAATTTCTACGTGCTAGAGTAATTGGGTTGTGATCCATGTTAGAAACCATGTTTAGGCTATATGCTTATCCTGTTGGGACCTACTGAGGTCATTTATGCTGTTGAGTTATATGCTTAAATTACAATTACATACTCAGCCATGCTCATTCATTTGCATGTCCTATCTTAGTCTCAGTTATCATTTGTCTCACATTATATTATCATTGTTTGGGCTGATTGGCATGAGATTTGTGAGGCCGAGAGACTAGAGAGGATGATGACCGAGTGAAGCCGACAACCTGATTGTGAGTGATATTTATGGGATCGGGCTGCACGGTGCAACATGCTTTATTGATTCATGCCATTATTGGCTTATATTAGAGCTTTGACAGGATCATACCCTCTGGAGTGTGACATACCAGCAGTGTGCAAGTACCTACTGAGTGCGAGTGCCGAACGATTAAGAGTGCTGAGTGATTGGGAGGTGCTGAGTGAGGTTGAATACTCTGAGAGCATGAGCACACGATTTTATCACTGTGGTGCATTACACTTGACATGCATACTTGGCATGTTGTCATAGAGATGCATTTTCTCATGCAGTATGGTATTGTGACATTCATGACTTCACATGCACATGTAGGCATAGAGATGTACTTTCCTCATGCTATCTGATAATGAAATATCTTATCTGTTGCTAAAAACTTTTGAGAAAAATAATCATAATTCTCTTACATGCTCACCTTTTGATGACTTCGGTGAAATATTTGGATTTTACTGTTATACCTGAAAAGCATGCCTATTTTCCGTAACTATGAACGAGCTGAGCATCATATCTTTGAGTATTACTTGTAATGTTTTTATTATATCGTTATGAGTTATTCCTGGCTATTGGTGTTGTACTCTGAGCGTTGTCCAATCTCGTCATTACTTTTAACCTAAGGCTAGGTTTGTTACTTTTTGAGTACATGTAGTCGGTTGTACTCATACTACACTTTTGCACCTTACATGCAGATTTTGGAGCTGATGTTCTGTATGGCAGAAGCTGGCATTGAAGATGTACCTGTGTTCCAGTTGTAGTTGCCTCTTTTTCATGGTAGATTTAGATTTATAAAAATCTCTTTGTGTACATTTGAAACGGATGGTGTAATTATTTCATACTAGCTTTGTAAACTCTTAATCTTAGAAGCTCATGATTTGCATTACTAGTCCTTGAGAATTCTTTGTATAAAAGTTCGGTTGTAGCATCATTATTCGCTTAGTAAATCTCTTTTGAATTGGATTGTTGCTAACTGGCTTACCTAGTGGATTGGATTAGATGCCATCACGGCTAGTTGGATTCTGGGCCGTGACAGTTAAACATCACCACCCCAACTCAAACAAACAAGATTGGATAAAAAGTACTTTTACCTCTACAATGAGACTCCTTCTACCAAATAACACAACAATCCCAATGGCAGTTATAACACCAATTATTCTTTGGCATATATGGTTCAACCTTAATTACAACTACTTCAACAACTGCTCAACCCAAATAGACAACCTAAAAACAATTACACATGAAATGGAATACCTATACCTAACAAACTATAATTTCAAAAACCACCTCAACACTAAAATCCCTATAAAGTGTACACCCCACCACAAAATATCTATAAACTTAATATAGATAGTGCACACCAAAAAAGCTCCAACATCGGAGGAGCAGGTGGAATCATCAGAAATTCTGAAGGAAACTTGATTGATGGATTTTCCAGTCACATAATGGTCTCATCACCAATCCAAGTAGAAATTATTGCCCTACAAAAAGGGTTGGAACTTGCTTTCACGAAAAATCACACACCAATTATAGTGGAAACAAATTGCCAGGTATTACTCAACCTATTATGGGACAGACTTCACAATAAAGCTAATGCTAATTTTCTTCATGATTGTTGGTCCCTGCTCGATGCACTGGGCCACCCGGATGTTAGGTATATCTACCGTGAAGGAAACCAAGTAGCGCACACACTACCGCAGTTTGGGAGTAACTGTAACTCATCTACTAACGCTGAGTGTGAAGACCACTTCTGGAGTGAACAACTTTTTTTGCTTTCTCTACTTTTCGCAAAGACTTATTAGGGACTACTTCGTTAAGATTGGTCCCGGGCTGTAATAACTCTCTTTAAATTCCTACATAATAATTATACCTCATCTTTAAGCTAAAAAAGATAGGTCACTTGACCAAACTATAATAAATTATTATGCATGGTTTAATATATTATTCTTTTTTCTTCTGAATTAACGTTTCAAACTTTGTATTGTTAGCTTTCGCATGCACCATGTTATTTCAGTCCCAAAAAATCTCACATAAGAATGGGAGGAAAAAAATTAGGAACTATAAAAAGGCAAGTTCAAGATTCAATTATCGAGACGGAGTTTGACAGTTAGGACGGACCGTGACTTACACTCCTTGTAGAGAAATATTGAGAATTTAAAGCGGACGTCGAAGAGAGGTCATACGGCTCTTAAGATTGTCAAAACTGAAATACATAGTGGAAAAAAGCAGGAGGACACAACTAAATTCGAAAGTAGTAGCTGGAATATCTAGACAGTCTTTAGTAATTGGCTTTCCTAATCAATCATATGAAAGCTTAATTGGGACTATTGTTCGCTACAAGGCTCAGCCAAAGGCTACAACAACAATAGGGTATAGACTATGATGAGACATTCAGTCCAGTTATCAAGATGGCATCAAGGGCGATTAGGTATGACTCTTCTTTAGCAGGGCGGGTCGCTTGAGTGTCAAAACCAAGATGGTAAATTTTGTAATGCAGAAAACTCAAATTACATTAGCTTCTAAATGATTTTAAAATAAATTACAATTGAATGAATGTGACTGCCCCCATCCCATCCGAACAACCCTAGTGTACAAAGTATCCTACATTTATATAAGGGCTTGGGGAAGGGTCGTACCCCCAAGGGTGTGATGTAGATAACCTACCCTAATGCAAGCAATAGCGTCTGCTCCACGACTCGAACTTGTGACTTATAGATCACATGGAAAAATTTTAATATTGCTCCAAGGCTCTCCTTCACGGTAGATCGATCTCATCCAATGTGCTAATTTATCCTCGTCAAGTACGCCAGAATCAAAGCTTCCATGAATTAATCGTTATTTTCTGCTCCTTCTATCTTATTTTTATGTAACAAACTTTTCTTTTCAATCCGTCTTAAAAAATGGCGTTTTAATGACTTGATTTTATAGCCATATAAATATCATGACACGTTTAATATCACGAGCTCTAAAGTTATCTATTTATTTCTTAAATTTTCTCGCGCTCTGTCAAACATTTTCAAATAAAATGAGACGAATTGAAGGGAAGAATACCTTAACAAGGAAAAATAGAACATATTAGATATGGATTTGAATGATAGACAATAACTTAATTCTACTTGCAGGAAACCAATCCCAAAGGATGTCATGAGAATGAGAAAGATTCTAACAGAAAATCTGGAAGCACAAATCAAGGAGGCAATAATCGAGATATAACCGCGCGTTCAATACTGGATATTCGAATCAACCATTTACAGAAGGCATAAATCAATCAGCATAAGACAATCAATCAGTTTAGAAGATCAATCATGTGGATATTCGAACCAACCATTTACGGAAGACAACAATCAATCAGTGTAGAAGATAAATCATCTACACAGAGAATCGTTTGAGAATATTCTCAATGGCTTGCACGGAAAAAGAAATCAGAAGCAACGAAAGGAAAAGTCCATTCTATTTCTGGAATGGAGTTATCTTGATTGACTCTGAAAATCAACTCCCATGGTTTGTTGCTCAATCATTACACTATCACGCCGATGAAGAATGGAGACCAACTCACCATATATATTTTATAAAAGATGCCAAGGATTCACATACGTTGCTCAAACAAATTTCAATCTCTTTGTTCTACATTAAACAAGAGTCTACCATAGATTTCTTGTGTAACTAAGCAGAGAAGAGAGAGAAAAGAACACTGATGAGGCATAGTATCAATTATAAGAGAAAAGAACAAAGTGACCAATAGCTGTTGGTGTATAATAACATCAACTCATCTATACTAAGCCACTTCATATTTGAAAGAGATCACTCTTGCATCTGAAGGGGACTGGACATAAGATTCACTCTGAATCCGAACCAGTATAAAGCATGTTGTGTCACTTACTTTCTGCAATTTTCTTTCTTATATTTAGTTTTGAAAAGTCAATCGACTAAAACGCAAGTTATTCGATTACCTCGCAAGAGAAAAGAAAATTTTCAATTCTATCCCCTCTTGCATTTTCGGAACACTATGATGATATGTGATCTTTCGAGGTAGTAAGGGAGCTTTTTCTGGTAGAGAATATATAGATCACTTGATGATAAGTCTAACACATGAGTACTACATTATATTCTCTTTCTTGATTAAGTTATCTGTTTTATTCCATAAAAGGAATTTGAACCAAGTTAGTCGTGTATCCGCCGCTTTCTCTGTGGTATATTAGTACCTCCTTTTCTGCACGGATAACTTGATTTCAGCAGCACGTCTATAGGTATATATTCTGAAAAAGATTTCATTTTCCTCAAATCAAAAATAAGATTCTCATACTGCTAGTTGTATTTTGCTGTTTTCAAGAGGGCACTACTATAAAAAAGTTCGGTGCATGAAATATACCGCATTTATATAAGATTCGAAAAAGAATCGGACATTCAGAAGTGTGACGTATGTAGTCTATCCTGATACAAGCGTCGGTTATTAAATCTACGGCTCGAACTCGTAACCTATAGACTTAAAAAATTATCGGAAGCTAATTAGTTTATCCATATTAGATATATAAAGTGCTAAAGATCGTTTGGGAATATTTAGAAGTTAGTTATATTCTCTTTTCTTTATCAAGATTGTAGAATGTGATGCAGCTGCATTTTCTCATATAAATAATGGAAAAAAATTAATACCTTGGATATTATTACCCACTTGCCCTTTTGGGAAAACTTTCATTCCTTTTCTATCTAACCACTTTAAGCCTTATATATATATATATATATATATATATATATATATATATATATATATATATATATATATATATATATATAGTTCCGTCCACTTCAGGTTAACATATCAAATCAAGAAACTCAATACACAAAGCCTTTCTTTTCTAATACCTTTTACAAATAATTTTTTGCAATACAAATCTTTCACCAAAGAATTAAACATTATGGATACGATGATGAAGTTGGGACACAAAGTCCTGTTGTTATTTTTAGCAGAAGTACTTGTTGCATGTCTCACACTATCGAAACTTTAATCCGAAATTTTGGTGCAAATCCTACAATTTATGAGCTTGATAGACTTCAGAATGGGAAGGAATTGGAGAGGGCATTGATTGAATTAGGGTGTCAAACAAGTGTGCCTGCTGTGTTCATTGGGAAAGAGTTGGTTGGTGGTTCTAATGAAATCATGAGTCTCAACATTAGAGGCAAGCTCAAGCAATTGCTCATTAGGGCTAATGCAATTTGGGTATAGAAATATATACTTTTAATTAATTTCTAGCTAAAAAGTCTAGGGCTTGATGGCATTTTTGGGCAGAGATACACCTAGCTATTGAGGTTCTTTTTTTTTTTTTCCTTTTTAAATAAAAAACTTGGGGCGGTTTTAATCTCCAATTTGTTATTGATGTACTAATAATGGTTACTCTTTTGGCCATAAATCTAATGACTGCTTGTTGCATTACTGATTCATATCCTAATATTCACATCCTAACCAGAGGCAGACCCATGTGTATGGGTGAGGGTTCATCGAACCCCGTAAACTTCGGCCGAAATTCTGTATATATATGCGTTTATACCTTGAAAATTGATAATTTAAAGCAGTTGCTACCCTGAACACTAAAAGTATTTAGGGAGCACTGGTTGAACAGAATAATGTGCCCCGTCGCATAAAAATTCTGGATCCGCTTCTAATCCTAACGTTTGCAAAATTTCTGACCTAACGTACTGATAAGTCGTTTCATGACAAGTTCCATCTATCGCTTTATTGTGAAAGACCAGATTGACCTGTTGTGCCCGTGTTCATGAAGGTTACACAAAGTATGCGGTGGTTTAATCAACTCCATAAATGTATGACGGTAGCGAAAGATCTTGTGTCCATAATCAGTGATATCTCAGCCTTTTTATGAATATTCTTTTGCCATAAAGAATATTAATTCATTATCTACATTAATCGATTTGCAGAGAAAGCATACTTTACCAGAGCAATTATACTAAAACAATGAATTAATCCTTGCCATTTGTAAAGCATCGCAGGTATATTCAGAATTTTCAATTCCAAGGGTAGAGGAATATTTATTTGAAGTAATATCCAAACACGTGAACATGCCAAGATGAGTAAAATTACTTCTTCTTTTTTTAAACTATCAAATTATAAGCTTGTACAATTAATAGAATACAGGCTCGCCGTTGAACTTGAAAGGGGGTTCACTGTGAAATTTGCTTTAGACGCATTCCTCATTGGGATGAGAGTTGAAAGTTAATGACCACAAAATGGAAAGTCCATGATTCAACTGTTTTGAATTACAATCTAAACGGACAAAGCATGCAGCTTTAAAAGTTGGTGTGCGATAAAGGATGAAAAGTGCATGTTTTGAGTGTGTTTGTGTATTAATTTTTGTGTGAGTTGCGGGATTTCACATCGCTTTTGAAGTGAAAATATGCTTATTACGTGTTTCTTATGTGTAGGAACAAACTTGGGCGAAAAAGGATCAAATGAGACAAAAATTGGTGAAAACAAAGCCGGGTAGAAAAGTCCCCGACGACGGAGCGAGGTTCACTTCGCCAGACCGGGACCAGAGCAGAAGAAACCAGAGTTAGCCTCTTTTAGAAGCCAAATTCGCCGCAACTAAACCTTAAACCATATAAATATGAGAGTTAGCCAATTTTAAAGGAAGAGAAGCCCTTGGGGAGGCGGCGATGCTAATCAAGCGCGTACGACATCTCAAATAAAACCTGCAGCTATGACAAATACACCAGCACATACACAACCAGAAAAGATTTCATATACTACTTCTGTGACGGCGGCTGATCGGGTCCAAGCCTACACTACTATTGAGTAGCGAGGATGGTCGATGCAGTTTTAACCCAACTAGGTCGGGATCGGATCCACACAGAGTTAATTTGCTTGGAATTAGGTTTATATCTAAGCTAAATGCGGGTTTTGCTTCTAATTACACTTCCAAACATTTGATTTTGATTTTACTTCTAAAGTTACTCTATTGTATGCAATGATTGAAACTAAATACAATATTTTTGTTGTTGGTTTTCAAGTGTTTAAAGAGACTAGGGTAGTGACTTCTATCTAGGTGGATATCTAATAGGTAGCAAGAATCTAGGGCAAGCTTGATTTAGTTGGGATCGTAATATAGCTATCACACCCGGCTACTCATTATATACCTCTCGGTAGTTTGAGTGATTTTGCCCAATTTGGCTTTTTCAAGTCCAAGTGGGTATTCATGCAATTCAAGTGATATTAGCTCAAGTAGGGTATTACTATCTCTAGGTTTAACCCTTTAATTGGGGCTATCAATTTCTTGAATTCACCCCAATTCCTTGTTAGCCTAGTTTTTCTAGACTTAGTCCCTCTTTCTCAAGAATAGACTAAGTCATAAAGGCATGAATCGGTGTTTGCAATCACTAATTCTATAATTCTAGCAAGAAATAGGCTAAATATCATTAACCCATGCACATTCAAGTCCTAAAATTTAATACCCATTAAATACCCACACTAGGGTTGGGTCACATCCCTAGCTATGGGTCTAGCTACTCATGGAAATAACAGAAAATGAAGATGAAAAGAAGATAAAATCAATAATATATGATTAAGATACAAAAATCTAATGTTAAAAGATGAATCTAATATAAAATTTCCCAAAAGGGAAGTTCCAGCTGTCTCACGTGCTTAAATAATACATAACATAACCTAAAAATGACAAAAAGTTCTATTTATACTAAGCTAAAATTTTCGGACAAAAATACCCCTGCAGAGGTTGTGCGGCCGCGTAATTCTGAGCGCGGCCGCACTCTTGCTTTTGCGGCCACGTAATTCTGATTGTGGTCCACGTTCTTCACTTCTGGATCTAGGTTGAGTAGAGTTTCACGAACCGCATAATTTTCATCATGGCCGCATAAGAGACTTCCGCGGTCGCATAATTCTGACACCGATCACACTTCTCGTTTTTGATTAAATTGTAAGATCTTCGAACCTCAGCCACTATGGTCCGCGTAATTTCAATCACGGACACACAGGTACTTTCACGGCCACACCTTTTTGGTGTGGGCCGCGTTCATCTTTTAGCCCAAAAATCAACCTTTCTGAATCTCCCTTTCTCGGACCGCGTAATTGTGATCACGAACGCTTTGTGGCTTTCGCGGCTGCACATTATTTTTACGGTCCGCGTTTCAGATCTCTTGGCCTAGTCTTGGTTTTTTTCAAGTTTTGACTCCTTTATGAGTTGATTATGACTCATTTGGCTCATTTTGAACAAATCCTGCAAGCAAGCATATTACATTAGTTTTCGGGAATACCTTGACACATTTTTGGCCCAAAACACAAGTAAAAGAAAGTAAATAATAGGTTAAAATTCCTACTTATCAACTCCCCGAAACTTAAGCTTTTGCTTGTCGTCAAGCAAATAAGGTAATTCTCACCTCCACAAGAAAAAAGGATATTTCAGTTAGCCTAAGGTGACTCTATCAAGCATCAATTGGGACTAACAATTACCCTCAATACAAATGAGTTATCAACAACACCATGTTATGACATTTTGAGTACCATAGTTCTATTGTGACACTAGAGCATTTAGAGTTGACTCAATTCATCAAGGAAGCTCGCTCTAACACGTAGTTCATTGTGGAACCCAAACTCCTCCTCCTCTACTCTCCATGTGCAAATCTCACTTTTGAATGTAGCACTCAAAAAAAGAATTGTGAAGAAGTGCGCTCATCTCTCTCAAAAGAATGCCACAAGTGCGGCTCTAAGTACCATAAGCTTGCCCCTTATGTAAATAACCACTCATGTAAACTCACTCAACTTGAAATCATATAGGGATTTTGCGGGAATGTAATGAAGGCTTTTGGATCAAGGTAGGATTTATCGGCATATGATGGTTTCATCTTTACTTAAGCACTCTGTTTTCTCATTTCGGCTCATACTTTCTTAAATCTTTGAGTCATTTTCTTCTTTCTTAGGGGAACTGGAGAGACACACTGTCACCCTTTCTCAATCAGGACAATTATTTTCCTCCTTTTTAATCACTTCATGCCTTTCATCATTGCTTTATTTGAATCCCTTCAACTTTCACTTTCTTTTTGACATATTTCTTTTTGGCCTTTCTTCCTTTTCTTTGCCTTTTCTTTTATTCATTTCTTTTTCTTCTTTGTACCTTTTATCACTTTCAAATTCCTCGTCTCTCCCCCAAACTTATGCTTTTTCCAGTTGGTTATCACGAGTGCTAAGGAAAGATCGGGTGCCAAGAGAGGGTCATTATAAACGGATAAAGGCTTGTAATGTGGCTATTCAATGAAAAAGGTTTAGGCTCAAAAGGGGTTGACTAGGGATATCATATTGGTAGGCTACAGAAGCTTTCAAGTTTCAATTTAAATCAAGGAGATCCTACAATCATTTCTCAAGTCGAGCTACATTTCGCCTATACAAACACTCAGGGCAAGTTCTAGACTTATTGGCATAGAACTTGGACTTGCAATTCAATACCTCACCTCTCAAGTTACCGGATTGTTAAAGAATAGAGTCTAGGACCCACAACTATCCTAGTTAAGATTGAAAATCACAAATGGCTCAAGGAAACCACTCGATGACTATTTTAGTCAACACAATAGTCTAAAGGTCACAACTAGAGCTATTCTTTGCCAATCAACTTGTTTCTAATCATAAGGTCGAAGGTAAATGTGTTAGTACCAAGTGAAGCCTGCTTGAGACACTTTTATTCATTTCTACTATACATATACAAAAATATAAAGAAAACAAACTCAACCTCTTAAGAAGGTTGTCACGTCATCCATCATTGGGAAGAGCCACCCGGTTCACACAACATCCACCTTTAGAAAGAACCGTGGCAAGAAAACCAAAGGCTTATTGTTCACACAAAATTTAAAAAGAATCTAAAACCTTAAAATGAAGCCATTAAAGGAAATAAGAAGCTATGCTACTAAGGAAAAACAACGAAAGAAGTTATGAAGTAAACTACGAAAAGTAAACTGAATATGTACATAATGGAGTAAAATGAATATATACATAATGGAAATGAATATATACATCGAATGGTAAAATTATATACATACCAAAAGTGAAAATAAGGATAAATAAAGATAAAGGTAAAAGGCCTAATAAATGCCACTCAACTTTCAGAAATAGTCTATCCATGCCATCCGTTAAAAAAAATACTCATTTCATGCCACTGCCGTTACACCTTTGGATCACCTATGCCATTATTGAACTAACTGCACAATTTTAATTTTTTTTTAAAAATTAACAGTGAGTGGCATAGGTGAGCCAAAGGTGTAATGGAAATGGCATGAAATGAGCATTTTTTAACGGATGGCATGGATAGACCATTTCTGAAAGTTGAGTGGCATTTTTAGGCCTTTTCCGTAAATATAGTAATGGTTATTACATACCAATAAATGTCATCAAATAAAAATTGACCATCCCCCCAAATATAAAATAGCATTGTCCTCAATGCTAATAACAAAATAAGATCACGGAAATGGGTAGAGAGTAAAGAAAACTCCCTATGTGGTCTCTGTCTGTATCGGGTCGTGAACATGTATGGGGTCCTCAGACTGCATGGGGTCATTAGCATCCTCCGTGTCCTCTAACTGGATCTCCACATCTTCTGATTGGGGGACTACGGGGTTGCTGAACATCTTGATCAGCTCCTCAGCAGTGTGTGAAGTGGTAGCTGGCTCCTCAGACTGGCTAGCTGCTGCATCTGATGCCTCATGATCTGCTGCTTGTGTTGTTGGGGCTGTCTCCTCCATGAGCACGTCCAGTGGGATATCTCCAACTGAGAAAATCTTCTCTACCTCATTGCTCAGCTTCTCCACTGACTCCTTTGAGGCCCGAGTCTTCCTTATCTTCTTCACCTGCTTGCCCAGATCCTTGATAACCTTACCATGCGCATCAAGAGTATCCAGGATCTTCCTCTGGTTGTGTGGGATATCTCCAACAGAATAAAATCTTCTCTACCTCCTTGCTCAGCTTCTCCATTGACTCCTTTGAGGCCTGAGTCTTCCTCATATTCTTCACATGCTTTCCTAGATCCTTGATAACCTTACCATGTGCATCAAGAGTCTCCAGGATGTTCTTCTAGTTGTCCAGAAGCTCCTTTAATGAATCCTCCACTGATGGAGGTACCTGAAGCTGTGATGTGACTGAAGACTATACTGCTACTGCACTGGATAGGACAGTCAACTTTTTTGTAGCTGCCTGCATCCAGTTGTTGAGGCTAGATAGTGTCTGTGAAAACCGCAGTGCAGTTTAAGGGTAGGTGGAAGATGAAGGCACTGATAACGGCACTGATATGGATGGCCCGGATGAAGGAGAAGGCATGGTAGCTGAAAAACTGGCTGATGTGGAAGGCTCTGACCTGGTGGCCACTACCCTTGGCTCTTCAGACTGGCCAGTAGAGGTGGTGGCTTTACCCTTGGCTTTAGGGTTGTCCGCTCCTTGGAGGTAGTACCAGGAGAATGGATTTTTAGCCGTCATCTTCGTATCACAATGCCTCTTCTCTAACCCGTGGTCTTCGAGATACTCAGTAATCAAGTTAGGGTAGGGATAAGATCTTTCTTCTTTGTTGGTTGCCTTGGAGAATTTGTAGGACATCAGGTTTCCACATTAATTGGATATCCCGCCATGATGGAAGCTACCAAGATTGCCTGGGTGAGTGGAAGGACATTTTCATGCTAGCAAGGGTCAATCCGGCTGCACTCGAATGTTGACCACCCTTTGGCTTCAATGTTAAGGGTGTTCCTGACTATAGGAACTCCAGCTATGAGCCATGCCGGTGTTGTCTCTGGAATAGCTAGTATATCCGCTAGGCATGGACGAGCTGCTTCATCCAAGGCTAGCTTCTCCAGGTACTGCACTGCCTCTATATCCTCAAATCCGGCATATTTGTTCAGATTGAGGTCATCAAACCATATTTTCTAGTTCCGTACCTTCGTCACCATGGTACCCTTTTTGATGTGGGAAACATTGGCATAGAACTCCTTGACAAGGTATTCATTGGCATCCATCACTTTTCCGGTGAAATACATCCATTTTTTTCTCTCCTCAAAATTATTTTAGGACATTTGGATTGTGCGAAAATATGTCTCTTGCTATGAATTGTCTCTCAAGAGTGAGCGACCTTTGGGGCCACCATTCCCGAAACTTGGCATAAGCCTTCTTGCTCACAAATCTATCAGCCCACACCTCGGGCTTCCTTGACCTAGCTAGACCTCCCACATTCGTGTCACCCCATCTCCCGTCATCCGGGACTTCATCATCATCATCAACATGTATTGAGGTAGATTTTGGGGCAGGTATTGTAGCAGGTGGGGAAGGTGGTTCTGATGCCTAACTACCTCTCTCTGAGCCATCAGACGACCCAGAGGATGAGGTAGGTTCATTGACCAAGAGGAATGGTTTTGATTATGCTTCCGGTTGAGGTAGTACAGATTCTTCCTCAGAAGTCTCCCTGGATGGGAGGTATTCACTTGTGTCTGATGAGTCCGGAGGAGGTCTTACGAGGGTAGTCTTTTTGCATACTACCCTTTGGACTAATAAGGGCAAGGTTTGCTTTCATTTACCCCGACCTCGAGAGGATTCTGCCCTACCTTTGGAAGTGTCTCCTCTACCACGAGAACGTACCATTGTCTGCAACACACAAGTAGTGAAAGTCAATTAGAAATGGGGTTCAACATGTGTTAAAGCATTACAGATGAAATGAAAGACAGTGCTTCTCAGAACAGGGCAGCGCGGACTGCACAAAAGTGAGTGCGGCCGTGAACTGCCCACCGTGGACCGCATAAAAGTGAATGCGGCTGCGAAAAGACCAGGTTCAGACAACTAGTTCTCTGAAGTTGATCAACCGCGAACTGCAAAAAAATGAGTGCGGCCGCAAAAGACCCATCGCGGACCGCAATATTTTGTGCGCGGCTTCATAATCAAATTATTGAGTCTCTGAAGTTCAAATGCGCGGACCGCATAATTATGAGTGCAGCCACAAAATACCAACCGCGAACCGCACAAGAGTGACCACGGCTGTGAATTTTAAGCAACTATCAGTGCCTTGAAAGTAGGGTATCGCAGACTGCATAATTTTGTATGGGGCCGCATACCCTATCACGAACCGCACAAAAATGTATGCAGCCGTGAAGTTCAAATTAGTTCGACACTGATGAACACTTTCTACTAGGGTTTTCACTAATTGTACAAAATTTATGGCAATTAAGCAGGAAAAGCTACTAACCCCAGCCCCCATTATGTACACAAACACTACCCATATGTATCTTAGCAAAGATTAAGCATCATTTGGCATTTTTGGCATGAACCTAACCCTAACTAAAGAAGAAAACTAAAACAAAGATAAAAGAAAAGAAAAAAAAATGAAATTAAATCATTGAAATGAACATACCAGTAGTGAAGAGTAGTAGGAAATCAACAGTTGATGAAAAATGGATGAGATTGAAAGCAAGAACAAGTGCACAGTGCTTTAGGGTTGTTTGAGAAGTAAGAGTTCGTAAAGTGTGAATAGTTCTCAAACTTCTATTTATACTTTGACCCCCAGTGACCCTACGGACTTACCTGAGTGCGGCCGTAAAATTTTGGTGATGTCCGTGCTCTTTACCTTTTGTAGCTCAGCATCTGATTCATGGGCGCGATCCACGAAATATATTGGCAGCGGCCGCACAATTTGTGCGGTCCGCGAAATTTTGAACGCGGATGTGAACGCTTAAGGAATTTTGACGGATTAAACTTCAAAGAGTTGGCATTTTGGCCATTTCAGCTGCACAACCGCGCACATAATTGTGCGGTCGCGAAGTGCTTGTGCAGTCCGCATAATTTTGGGCGCGGTCCGCGAAATTTCACCACTTAGCCAAATTTTTCCTTGCCAATTTCCTGCACTGCACAATCAATTCCTATATACACTTCACAACCAGTTAGTCCAAAATAATGCCTAATCTAAGAAGAATATCAAAAGAAAAAAAAACACATGGGTTGCCTCCCAAGAAGCACCTGATTAACGTCGCAGCAAGACGCATGTTACCATCAATCATTTGAAATGGATCAATTCCACAATGTGGCTATCATCAATACTTCCAAGGTAGTGCTTCACTCGGTGCCCATTGACTCTAAAGATCTCACCATTCTTGTTTTTCAAATCTAGAGCACCAAAAGGAGTAACATGCACCACTTTAAAAGGACCGCTCCAGTTTGACTTTAGCTTTCCCGGAAACATCCGTAACCGAGAGTTGAATAGAAGAACCAAGTCACCTTCTTTGAATTCTTTATTCCGGATATACTTATCATGTAGGTACATCATTTTGTCCTTATACAAGGATGAACTGGATTAAGCATGGAACCGGAACTCATGAAGTTCATTCAATTTCTCTACGTGGAGATTGGCAGTTGCATCCCATTCAAGGTTCAATTTCTTCAACGCCCACATGGCCTTGTGCTCTAATTCCACTGGAAGGTGACATGCTTTTCCAAATACCGACCAGTACGGAGACATACCAATTGGAGTCTTGTAAGATGTTCTATAAGCCCATAAAGTATCGTTAAGTTTCCTTGACCAATCAGTCCGGTTTGCATTGACAGTCTTGGATGAAATGCTCTTGATCTCCCTGTTGGAGACTCAGCATGTCCACTTGCCTAGGGGTGATATCGGGTTGACACCTTATGAGTGACACCATACTTGGAGAGTAAAGTGTCAAAGGCTTTGTTGCAAAAATTAGAACCCCCATCACTAATTATAACCCTTGGGGTGCCGAACCTTGTGAAGATATTTTTTTTAAGAAAGCCACCACACTCCTTGCTTCATTGTTGCGCAAAGTCACAACTTCAACCCATTTGGATAATCCACATCAACAAGAATATAGGTGTTCCCACATGAACTCACAGATATACCAATAAAGTAGATGCCCGCATGTCAAAAATGTCAATCTCAAGGATGGTGGTGAGAGGCATCTCATTCTTCTTGGAGATCCCACCGTCTCTTTAGCAAAAATCACACTGCTTAACGAGCTCGCTAGCGTATTTGTACAAGGTAGGCCAGTAGAATCCACAACTTAGGACCTTTGTAGCAGTTCTCGCCCCACCATGGTGACCACCATAGGGCGAGGAACGGCAAGCTACAAGAATAACCAATTGCTCTTCTTCCAGAACACATCTCCAGATAACACCATCATTGCAAATCTGAAAATATATGGCTCGTCCCAATAATAATCCAAGCAGTCCCGTTTGAGCTTCTTCCTTTCATTTGAAAAGAACTCATTCGGGACAATGTCGGTCACAAGAAAGTTGGCCACATCGGAAAACCAAGGCATCCCGGTCAAAGACACGGAGATGAGTTGTTCATCCGGAAATGAATCATTGATCTCGAAGCCATCATGGGGCCTTCCCTCCTCTTCCAAGCGGGACAAGTGGTCCACCACTTGATTCTGACTCCCTTTGCGGTCTATAATTTCAAGATCAAACTCTTGTAGAAGAACAACCCACCCCATCAACCTACCCTTAGAGTCCTTTTTAGTCATCAAATAAAGAAGTGCCGCGTGATCGGTGTGCACAATCACTTTGGTACCCAGGAGGTAAGGGCGGAACTTTTCCATGGCTAATAGCTCTTTCTTGGTCACTGTATAGTTGACTTGGGCATCTTTCATGGTCTTGCGTGCATAATAGACCGGATGAAATATCTTGTTGATTCTTTGCCCAAATACCAGTCCTACTGGCACGTCGCTAGCATCGCACATGAGCTCAAATAGTAAGCTCCAATTGGGTGCGGTAATGATGGGAGTGGTAGTCAACCGATAACTGAGTAGCTCAAAATCATTCATGCAATCTTCATTGAACACAAACTAGGCATCTTTTTCCAACAACTTGCACAAGGGGTTTACCACTTTTGAGAAATCCTTAATGAACCTACGGTAATACCCCGCGTGACCTAGAAAGCTCCTCACTCCCTTGACGAAAGTAGGAGGAGGGAGTTTTGATATCATTTCAATCATTACTTTATCCACTTCAATACCATTCTTGGAGATCTTATGGCCAAGGACAATGCCCACCTCAACCATAAAGTGGCACTTCTCCCAATTAAGCACTAAGTTGGTGTCTTCACAATGGGCCAATACTTTATCAGATTATCTAAACATTCTTCAAAGGAATCCCCCACAATAGAGAAATCATCCATGAAAACCTCGAAGAAGTCCTCCACTATATCTGTGAATATTGCCATCATACACCACTGAAAAGTAGCCGGTGCATTACACAAACCAAACGGCATCCTTGAGAATTCAAATGGGCCATACGGACAAGTGAAGGTGGTTTTCTCTTAGTCTTCAGGTGCAATAAGAATCTGGTTATGTCTGGAATACCCTCCAAGAAGAAATAAAAGCACGTTTGTCAAGTCTATCCAACATTTGATCAAGAAATGGCAACGTAAAATGGTCTTTCCGAGTCACTTTGTTGAGCTTTCTATAATCCATTCTGATGTTTTATACTTCAATACCACACAAGAGGGGGGGGGGGATGACTTGTGTGGTGTCTAATTTTTCACGTGCACATATTATAGAAGAACCTGGTTCTTCTATGTGTTCTTAATACTACTGTTGCGGAATAATAAGTACAGAAATTAAAGAACACAAGGATTTTTATGTGGAAAATATCCAGCTCAAAAGGTAAAAAAACCACGACCTACTACCCAGTAGTATTTTCTCTAAACACTTCACTACAACTCTGAGCCAACAACAAAGTTTACAAGCTCTTGCAAACCTAAGGATTAACTCTAACCCTTATAGCAACACGCCACAAGTTGTTGCGACTACTTCACGTTAACTCTAAATTGAAAGATACAACTCAGGTACCTAGTACAATTTGCTTCTAAGAAAGATGAAAGGTACAACTCAAAACGCCTACTACACTTTGAACTAGAAATAAAGAAAGAGACATAAACTCGTTATGGAGCTGGTTCTTCAATCTGGTTCGTGTAGCTTCAGGATCACACTCTTAAATCTCACAAGAATTGCTCACAAAATGCCTTGCTATTTTGCTCTCAATTCGTGCTTAACTTTAGTATGTGTGCATCACTTGTAAAAGAGAACAACACTGATATATATAGAGTTAGTAAACAACGATTAACTAGAGTTCTAATGCCTTACTCTTCCTTGGTGAAAGAGTTCTAGTCAACTTCAACTTCTAACTCTTCCCTTATCTTTGATAGAGTTCTCTTCAAGTAAGGAGTCTTGCTCCTTATCAAATATGCAACCTTTTCGTTCAGTGATTATCAGAAATAACCGCTTTTGCTTATCCCTTTCACGTGCATGCATTTTGCTTGATTCTGTCCGTCACTTGTGTACACTGTCCATGGACTTGGTTCATACATGTGTTCCTTTGTCAATCATCAAAAGAAATGATGTACGAAATGAGAACCAAGAGCAGCCGTATTGAAGTTCAAGGAATGATTTTAAGTTTAGATTTATTCAAATCAGAACTAGAAAGTACTATGTTAGTAAATTTGTATAAGGGGTGGCTATTATTTTGAGATAAAAGATATGACAGTTCTCCTTCAAATGATGTGAATATGTGTTTAGGCCGAAGGTTTATAGTCTGAAGTGATTTTGAAGTGTATAGAAAGTTTTGGGGTTACATATTCCAATTTCGTTTAAGATTGATGAACTTTTCCTAAGTGTGATACATGTACACAGTTCAACAAAAAAATAAAGAGATAATATGTGATCGTAGAATAGGGTCGGATGGTAAGGAAATTTAGGAATAAGATTATGCTTCACTTTAGTTATTTAAATCAGGAGAAGAAAATATGATGTTAGCAGCTGGTTAGTAAAAAGGATAATAAGAAAGTTTTGAGTAGATACAACAAAGTAGCAATTTCAGTAGAGCTAGTAGGAGTACAATTTGATTCACTTAGCCAGGTTAACTATAGTGAATGCATGACAGTCTGAAATACCGAATGTTTGTTAGAACTTTAAGAGTTTAAGTTAAACCCCAAGTACAGTGGCAGTGGGAAAAAATTAGCTAGCAGTGAGAGAGCAAACTATAGAAGAATAGCCTTTAGGAATTATCGAAATGTGGTTTCTCGAAGACTGACAGTGTGGGAGCAGAGTTAAATTATTAAGATTATGTATGATAGTTGTGAATACATTAGCTTTCCGTTAAGGGAATAATTTGGTTTTTCCTAATAAGAAGGATTTCTTAGAAGTAAGTCCAAAAGGTGAGTCTTCATTGACATAAAGTGCAAAGAATTTCTAAAAATAAGAAAAGTCATTTGGATATTAACAAATAGAGAAGGATCCGTAAGTATAAGACCTTTGGTCTAAGGGGGAGATATGAAAATCGGCAGTAAGTCCAGTTGGAGATTTGAAACCCGCATAGTTAGAATGTGATACATATAAAAAAAAAGAGGTATTCACAAGCATAAAATGATATCTTTTGAATAAGGGGGAGATGATGGTACTTTGAGGTACCGAGATGGACCGGGTGTTCCAGACATAGGTAGGCTTAGAGAGGAAGATCATATTAGAAGCCCATAATTCTAGGTATTCTACCCACCAAGTTCCCCCCAAAGATGTAAAATGATCTCAAGGAGATTTGTTGGTGGCCCAACATGAAAAAGAACGTCACAGATTTTGTGGCCAAGTGCCCGAATTATCAGCAAGTGAAAGTCGAGCAGCAAGAAGCCTAGTGTTTTACCACAGAATACACGTATTCTTGAGGGGAGATTGTAAGTATGGACTTTATAATAGGATTATCTCAGTCATTTTAAAAGCATGATCATATTAGGTGATTATAGATCGACTTACCAAGTTGGCTGACCTCTTGCCGATGAAGATTACTGATTCAGTAGAGGATTATGCCAAGTTGTATGTCTAAGAAGTCGTCTGATTGCATGGGACTCCATTCTCCGTCATTTCGGACTATGGTTCTCAGTTTAAGATGAACTTTTAGATGTCCTTTTAGAAATGATTAGGCACAATTTTTCCATCCTCAGAAAGATGGGCAAGCAGAGCGCATTATTCAAACACTTGAGGATATTCTTGATTGTAAAGCTAATTGGGATGATCACATACCTCTCATTGACCTTGCTAATAATAACACCTACCATTCTAGTACCAAGATGGTACCGTGTGATACTTTGTATGGGCGAGGGTGTAGATCGCCAGTTGGTTGGTTCAAAGTTGGTGAATAGGAGTTGTTAGGACCAAATTTGGTCTATCAGACTATACATAAAGTTAAGTTGATTCAAGAGCGTTTGAAGACGGCTCAGAGCCGCCAAAAGTCCTATTCGATCGTCCTATAGTTTCAAGTTGATGATTGGGTGTTTCTGAAATTTCAGCCTATGAAAGGAGTTATGAGATTTGGGAAGAAGGGAAAGCATAGTCCTTGCTATATTGGGCCATATAGAATCTTGCAAAGGATCAGTCAATTAGTTTATGAGTTGGAGTTTCCACCAGAATTAGTGGTGGTAGATCCAGTAGTTCACGTGTCATGTTATAACATTCAAGTTTCCAATACTCATCAACTCATGTCAGCCCAATACTTAGATATTCATGCCATCTTAGTACTCTAATATTGATGTTAGTTCAATTCTCAAATATTCGTGCCAGTTCAATATTCTTATATCTATGTTAGTTCAGTATTCATGTATCCATGGCAGACCAATATTCAACCAATGCGGTAATCATTCAGTTCAATATCTCAAGAGTTCAGTAATCATGTTTTCATTCAGTTTAGTATTCAAGTAATAATGCAAGTTCATGTTTCCACCAGATCCGTTTAAGGTCCGGAGTTAGCAGAAGTTATAGTCACGATAATCATTCGAGGACGAATGATCCCAAGGGGGAGATAATGTAACACCCCGTACATTCGGATTAGGTATGGATATATTAATTTGATATATTAGACATATGAATTATTATCGGGATGAGTATGAGTGAAAATAGTTGTTACAAAATCAAGATGGAAAGTGAGGTGCATAAGATTCGACAAAATCGACTAAGTTTACAAAAGGTCCGTCTTCCATCAAGCTTTGGTGAAAATGTATAAGGAATTTGGGAAAACTCAAAACACAAAAGTTATAGGCCTTTGAAATAGCTTTCCAAAGATATATTTTGAAACCCAAATAGATCTCTGTGCAAAATTTTATGTGCATTTTATATAACAGTGTGCAATATGCGTGCCCCGAGCGCAGCCGCGCACATGCGGCAGTGTTCCTGCCATTTTGCGTGGTCAAGCCTACAGGTGCACTGGGGCGCACTTGGGGAGTCATTTTTAAAGCCCTACTTCATCCTCCACAACCCCAAAACATAAAAACTTTCTCTAGAAAGGGAAGCGCTCAAAAACCTAACTCCTTAAGGGTCCCTCCACCACCCAAGGTAAGTTCTAATGGTGATTCTAAGTTAATTCTAATTTCCCGACATATTATTAACATGGTTAAACCCTCAATATCATTAGATATTCAATTGGGACATCATTGTTGAGATAAGGAACCCTAGAACTCGAATTCAAGGGGATTGAACTTCAAAAAGGTAATGTCTTCACCCTCTAATTGATTCTAGCATTGGTTTAATAGTTATAGACTCTAGTTCATGAGATAAGAGTTGGTGGGTTTGATAGAAAAAAATGAAAAGTTATAGATTTGAGTTGTTGATTGTTGATTATTGGTTAAGGGTGTTGTTTACCTTATGGGTGATGAAGAATGATGTTGGTTATAACCATTTGAGATGTTAGAATTTATTTAGGAGCAAGAGAATAGGTTATTAGGTGTAGAAACACCATTAATAAGGACTATGAAGCTTTATTCTCACCAAGTGTTTGATAAAATGCCTAAATGACCAAAATATGACTATCATAGCTAAAATGGAATCCTTTTGACTTGTATTGATATAGATTAAAGTTGAATGTGTTGGCGAATGTTGTATTATGCTCAAGAGCAGGAAGTTAAGGTATGTGAGGCTAACTCTCTATGTTTGGGAATGTTAATGATTGTCCCTACAATATGTTTCTTTTACCACGTTACTAATTGTCTCAGAAACATAGTTAAGCCTAGTTCCTTTAATAGTTGCAGAACTTCTATTCTCTAGCTTCGTAACTCGTTCATGACTTTCATTCTGAACGTTGTGAAATCAGTGTGTAATCAATATAGACTTGGGTTTGATTCCCATGAGCCTCAGTCTAGATTACTCAGTATGTCATAAACAGTTGAAGTTTCAAATTTCATAATCAGTTCATGAATACATATCTCAGTCTAGCTCTATTCAGCATTCAAGTATCATGTAACTCAGTATGGTTCAATATTTCAGCATCATGTATTTCAGTATGATTCTCAGTTCCTGAATGTTGAACACCTGTATTTGGGCTTGAGGCCGTAGTTTATATTCTTTATGCATGTTTGGGCCTGAGGCCGTAGTTTATGATTTATGCTTTTTTGGGCTTGAGGCCGTAGTTATGTATACGTATACTTGGGCCTGAGGCCGTAGAGTTTGCACATATATATTGGGCCCGAGGCTGTAGTTTATTCAGATAAACAGGTTGTTCATCATTCAGAAGAGGGGGTATTCATATCCTTACTTCCTTTCAGTTTCAATAGTTATCATTTCAGTTATCAATTATCAATTCTCAGTCATCAGCTTAGTTTGAGTTTCAGTATTTATAATTCTTTCTTTCATTTGTTTTACATACCAGTGCAATTCAAATGTACTGACGTCCCTTTTTGCCCGGGGCCTGCATCTCATGATGCAGGTAATAATTTACAGGTTGACGATTCAAAGTGCTAGGATTCTCGTACCAGCTAATTGGCGATCCTCAGTACTTTCGGGGCATTATCATTACCTTATAGTCTTCAGTATTTTTAGACAGCTAGTGTATTCAGTACTTCATTAGAGGCTTCATAGACTAGAGTAACAGTTAGACTGAGTCACAAGCATTTAAGGTTAAGCAATGTTGCTACATATATGTTTCAGATTTATATTAGTGTTTCCGCATTTGATTTACATTGTTTGGACTTTCATTATATCAACATGTGTTAGTTTATCTTCTTCATTCAATATGTTATGATATCACATGTTGATTCAGCCAGCCAGTTGGTTCGCTCGGTCACATGTAATTAGGCACCGAGTGCCGTGTCACGCCCTGAACCATTATCACGCCCCGAACCCAAGTATTCAACTGTTTATGACATGGTGAGGCCTGACCGTGCACCTGACCATGCAAAATGGCAGGAAAACTGCCACATGTGTGTGGTCACGCTCGGGGCGTGCATATTGCATACTGTTCTATAAAACGTACATAACTTTTTTCACAGAATCTTTTTGGGTTCCAAAAAATATAGTTGGAAAGATATTTCAATGGCCTACAACTTTCATGTTTTGAGTTTTCCCAAATTCTTTACACATTTTCACCAAACCCTAATGGAAGACGGACCTTCTGTAAACTTAGTCGATTTTGTCGAATCTTATGCACCTCACTTTCCATCTTGATTTTGAAACAACTATTTTCACTCATACTCATCCCGATAGGACTTCATATGTCTAATATATCAAATTAATACCCATTTAACATATCCATACCTAATATGAATGTACGGGGTGTTACAATGCAACCTTTTCGTTCAGTGATTATCAGAAATAACCACTTTCACGTGCATGCATTTTGCTTGATTCTGTCTGTCACTTGTGTACACTGTCCATGGACCTGGTTCATACATGTGTTCCTTTGTCAATCATCAAAACCAAAATCACTCAGGTCAACAAATTTCCCCTTTTTTATGATGACAAACTCAGTGCTTTTCATAAGCATGGAACCTGTTTCAACTCAGCGCAACATCAACACAATGTTAGAACACTTTTCATTTAAATTCACAAATCATCAAGGACTAGGTTCATTAGATTATAAACATCACAGTCCAAGCACACTTTATCTTCCCCCTTTTGGCATCTTCGAAAAGTTGCATAATTAAGTTAAGTAACCAGATTTTAGCTGATATCACTCATGGCCACTGGGGCTACTTCAAATGCAATAAAGGATTCAATTTTCTATTTATCAATCTAAAGATATTATCCATCTAAGAAATATCAACAAACAATTAGAGCAAATGCAGTGAATTTCGTTGATTGGTAAGATCCTACCACAAAACATAAGAAGAAATAAAAACATAGAACCATGAGAAAAAAAATAGAGAAATCCCATTTGGGTCACTGGTTACAACTGGGCTAGGGATGATTTAGGACTTGGAAGGACCAGGTTCTTAGTTCTTCGCTTGAAACAGTTTCAGCATATCTTAAAGAATACCACCATTTTTCTCATTTTACTTTGCAAGCTCACACTTGAGATAGTCTCTCTTAGCCTCTACTTCAGCCAACCTATTCTTCAATCGTTCAATCTCAACATCCTTAAACATTTTCGTCCACTATTCGAGCCTTTTTACTCTTTTTGGTAGACGTGGTTGTTTTACTCACAACTGAACCCTCTACCACAACCTTTGTTTCTTGAGAATTCTTTCTCTTTTTGGCACTAGGTATGGTTAATTCCACATCTTTATCTTCATGTAACCTTTTCCTTAACCTAACCAGCCCATCTGCTGCACTTCGATCACCAGAACCATCACATATCTCATGTGATTCTATCCTCATACTTTTATTTATAGTCTCCTCATTATCACTAATCTTTTTACTCCTTACCACCATTGCACATGTCTCATCATGTAATCCATAACCAATGGGTGAATCAAATCCATCCACTTGTTCTTCCACCCTTCCCCTCGCATCAGCCTCAACATCCTCGCTCTCCTTTTAATTTTACTTTTAATTTTTACCACAAATGTCTTCAGTAACAACATTTCCCATTTCAATAACAGCCTTGCATTCAACAGAACAAACCCATTCTCAAGATTTTTTGCAATTGCAGAACCAAACTCAGAGGTGAGAAACGTAGAGGTTACCTGTTCAGTTTCAGAAGAAACTGGTTCTTCCCCCTCAGTCACAGACCAGATCATCAGAATTCTATGGTTCTTCTACTTGACTAGCTTGTAGCATCTCACTCAATTTCTTAGCTTGTTCTCTACTGGCCACTGTGTTGTATGCAATCATTTTGATATGTTTTTTCTTGGGGGTTTAGGAGGTTAAAAGTGTAGGTAAATGTTCTTTGGGTGGTGAGGAAGGATTTTCAGAGTTTTTGAGATTCTCATGGGTGTTTACCATTTGATCAGTTCAGAAACTTGAGAGAAATAATTCAACAGTATTGTTATTTGACCATGACCCTTGAATATTGTTTCTCAATAAAAAAAAACCTTTTGTGCTAAGTGTGCTAGTTAATTAGTTCTTTTTTTAATCGTAACTTTAATTAGTAGAATTAATCAACAAAAATCACCTTGAAATTCTTTTTGACTCGATAATAATTTGCTTGATTTAGTTGAAAATTAATCACAAGTCCTCGTGGGAACGATACTTTACTCACTCTTTATTACTTGATTGACTATGTATACTTGCATGTGCGATTTAGGGCAAATATTTGTCCAAATTCTGTATTAGCTAAAAGTTGGGCAATAATTCTTTCATCAGTGATGAGTCTCTTCGTTCCCACTAAATTATTACATTAACTTGGCTGTACAATATTGGTTTGTTAATTTAAACACCTTTACATAAAATGAAACGAGAGGAGAGGGGGCAATACCTTAACAAAAATAGAATACTATGATGATATGCGACCTTTCGAGGTAGTAAAAAAGCGTTTTTCTGGGTGAGAAACTGAGAATATTTAGATCACTTGATGATAAATATGACACACTACTACATTCTCTTTTTCGATCAAGTGATTTACTTTATTCAAAAGAAATTCGAACCAATTAGCCACATATGACTATACTAGAACAAGTTTCCACCTACTCCTACTCCTTTTTCAGTACTCATAGTAATGTGGACTTGATTTCAACAGCATATCTATGAGTATATATTCTGAAAAAGATTTCAGTTTTTTTCTCAAATCAAAAGTAAGATTCCAAACTCTTTGGTTGTATATTGAAAAATATCACTCTAGCTAGTGACATATGTTCTTGGAATATTTCAAAAATACTGGACAAAATAGGTAAAATGAAAAGTTTGAGTATGTTATGTTGCTTTAGAATCCAAGTAGATAAGGCATACTTGCCCTTATCATACAAGTGATCGAGAAAAATCTAGATATATTCACGAACTTGTAATTCTTCTAGCAATTTTCACCTTTTTCTCTCACACTCTAATGCCTCTATATATAGCTCCACTATAGGTTCAAGTTTCTCAAAACAAATCAAGCCTGAAATTCACTTCACAAACCTTCATTATTTCTTGTAGCCTTCACAACTTCTTTAATTTCCTCTCTTCACCAAAAGCTATATAAAATCTTGGCATTTTGCCAATAATTAAACACAATATTTCTTGAACATATAAGCAATATGGATATGGTGATGAAGTTGGGAGCAGCAAGTCCAGTGGTGATATTCACCAAGAGCAGTTGTTGCATTTCTCATAGCATCGAAACCCTAATCCGTAGTTTTGGAGCAAACCCTACAGTTTACGAGCTCGATAGACATCCAAATGGGAAGCAAATGGAGAAGGCACTAATTGAACTAGGGTGTCAGCCAAGTGTGCCTGCAGTTTTTATAGGGAATGAGTTTATTGGTGGTTCTAATGAGATCATGAGCCTTAATGTGAGGGGAAAGCTCAAGCACTTGCTCATAAGGGCTAATGCCATTTGGGTATAGAACTAGCAACCCTACGAGTTTTTGTAGTAAACCAACAACTTCATTATTGAGAGTCTTTTAGCTTCTTCAGATGGTTGTTTTTTCTCCCACTTTTCTTCTTGATGTTTTAATAAAGTTATAATTTTGGTAATAGTCATTTCTTTTGGAAATCTATTGGCGGTTTTGTTTGTTCACACGGCTGATGATCATATGAAAATAGAAGTTAATAACAATGAGGATTTTTATATATATAATGCATTTTATGAACCAAGGTATTAATAATAATCTTATACTACATTGTACAATCATTAAGTTTTGTATATAATTTTGACATTTTACGTAGATTTTATCTATATATATTTAACAATCAAAACATAGTTGTGCTGAATCTTGAAACGTCTCTGAGGAGAGTGGTACGGCCAAACATCATCCCAGAAGCGAATCAGCTTACCATTGCCCAACCAAAATCTAGCCCAAGTTATGCGTGTCCGTAAAACAATATTACCTTTTTCGATGCAGGATAATTAAGAGGTGAAACACTCACTCGAATGCCTTTCTTTTAGACAAACAGCGGAACTTATTTTAACGGGAGACCATATGGCACATATTGCAACTATTCCTATCTACAAAAGCTGGTAAAACATTTATACAAATGTAAATCTTCCAGCTATCAATCGGAATATCCGTCTTTTCCTCTTATTTTGCGAGTGCCATATTGCAGAATGCACATTATAGGAGAATAGGGAATGTGCGAGCCAGATGCAAGAACTCGAACTTGTTCACGAATAGTTAATGTTAATCTTCTCTGTATCATTCCAACTGTATGGGATATCCATAAAAGGACAACTTTTTTCCATTTAAAGTGAGATATATATCCAACACTTGAGCCGACTTCATGCTAGAAATCTGAGAAAACTACTAGATACGTTATGCTTGTATATAATTGTGCATTATCACCCATTGCTCTGTCAAAAGATCAGCCATTTTCTTCTGGTATTACTGCTTCTTATTACTGTTTTTTTTACATGGCTTCTCCATTACTGTGTATTTCTATTCAACTATGCTTTTCCCGAGCCGAGGGTCTAACGGATACAACATCTCTACCTCCACAAGGTTAGGATAAAGTCTGCATACGCACAACCCATCTCAGCCCCAACTTGTGAAATTATCTTGGATTTTTTGTTATTTTTGTAGTAGAAGCTATGATAATATGCGACCAAATGTCGTCCCAACAGAACACTATGATAATATGCGACCTCTCGAGGCAGTAAGGGAGGTTTTTGCTGGGTGAGAATATATACGGGACGACAATATTAAGATCACTTGTTGAGAAATATGACAGACTACTAAATTCCTTTCTTTATCATATTGTGGACTTGATTTCAACAGCACGTCTATGAGGATATATTCTGGAAAAAAAAGATTTCACTTTTCTCAAATTCAAAGTAGGATTTCAAAATCTTTGGTTGTATTGGAAAATATCATTCTAGGTGGATATCTTTCTTTTCCCTTAAGCATATACATTATTTTCAAGGGGGAAATTACAAAATATATTTTGTTCATGTCGAAAACTAATTAATAAAGAAAAAGTTGCTACAAATGAATTTCGGTACAAAGTAGAGTCGATGATTATATATGGCCGCTAAACAGAGGTTGATCTAGGATCTTAAGTTATGACTTTTGGCCCGTCTTTCTAGGTCCATGATACATTATTTATTAAGTGGATTTTTTAAAAACAAACACAAGACTTGGGTCAAAGCTATTGTAATCTGCCGAACTTCAGCGGTTGATATACCCCTGCTGCTAAAGTATACAACAATGCAGAAAGATGAAAGGTTATTCCTGAGAGTGAAAAACTGCTTTAAACACAACTTAGTTTTGGGAAAATTTTAAAGGTGATGATTATATTCTTTTGACTTTCAGCTTGAGTATGTTATGATACTTTAGAATCAACGTAGATAAGGCATACAATATGCCCTTATCATACAAGTGATCAAGAACAATCCACCAATTCTTTTAGCAATTCTCACCCTTTAAAGAAAACTAACATACACCTCTGAGGCCTCTATATATGGCTCCATGTAAGATTCATGTGTCTCACAACAAATCAAGCCTGAAATTCACTTCACAAACCTTCATTATTTCTTGTTGCCTTCATAACTTCTTTAATTTCCTCTCTTCACCAAAAGCTATATATATCTTGGCATTTTGCCGAACACATTATTTCTTGAACATATAAACAATATGGAATATGGTGATGAAGTTGGGAGCAACAAGCCCTGTGGTGATATTCACCAAGAGTAGTTGTTGCATTTCTCTTAGCATCGAAACCCTAATCTGTAATTTTGGAGCAAATCCTACCGTTTATGAAATCGATAGACATCCAAATGGGAAGCAAATGGAGAAGCCACTAATTGAACTAGGGTGCCAGCCAAGTGTGCCTGCAGTATTTGTAGGGAATGAGTGTATTGGTGGGTCTAATGAAATCATCAGCCTTAATGTAAGAAGCAAGCTGAAACATTTGCTCATAAGGGCTAGTCCCATTTGGGTATAGATATAGCAATTCTAGGAGTTTTGGTAGTAAAAAGTTAACCACTTATTGAGAGTCTTTTAGCTTCTTCGGATGGTTGTTTTTTCTCTCATTTTTCTTACTTGATGTATTAATAAAGTTATAATTTTTGTATTAGTCATTTCTTCTGGCAACCTATTGGGGGTTTTGTTTGTTCACAACTGATGATCACAAAGAAACAATAAAAATGAGCATCTTTATGTATTGCATTTTAATCCAAGGTATTAATCATAATATTCACATAATAGAAGAATTAAGCCGCATGCACAACCTTTTAAACTAAAAATAGTTAGCTGATATATAATATATTTATAATTTATGTATAATATGTATATAAACGTTTATAGCCAGTGTATATTTTATGTATACTGGTTAGGAAAAATAAACAGTAAATCTAGCCTACTATTTGTGTAAAGATTCCATAATAATAATCTTATACTACAGTGTGATTTTCTGATATCTATTAAAATTGAAAAAAATGTGATTTCGAATAGTTAAATGTGCAAATATATATTGAACAAGTTTCAAGATGTTATGTAGACTTTGTTTTTATATATTCAACAATCCAAAAATATATTATGCTGAAGATTGAAACTTAAAGACTCACTTGAGTGCCTGTCTCTTAAACAAACAACGTAACTTATTCTAACAGGAGACCACATGGCACATACTGCAACTATTCCTATCTACAAAAGCTTTGAGGTAAATCAGTTAGTAAATCTTACCCCCATCAATTGGAATATCTGTCTAGTGATAAAGGTGATCCAATTTGCAAAATGCATATTCTGTACGGGTAAAATGGGGATAAAGTTACCCTTGATTTCCCGATGAAGAAACGAGGGGCAACACGATTCAATGTTGGCTCGGGTAAGGTCGAGGGTGCTTGCAGATGGGTGCCCGAGGTGGATGAATGATGCATCGGGAATCGAGCATGGCCAAACATGGGAAGAATCAAACTCGTGCGTAACGAAAAATCAAGGTTAAAGGGAAGATGATTAAAGAGGACGAACGAGGAACCGAAATATCATCCATCAGCCGGGTATTACGGCTCGGATCATACCTGATATTAACTGCGGATCATGTTTTCTTGGGAAAAAAAAAGAAGAAAATGGATTATTACTTTATTTAGTTTTGTATTAGGGTTAAAACTCCTCTACTATATAAATTGGAGAACCTTTTCATTTTTTGGGACTACTGTTGGCACACATATCAAACAATAAAATTTACTTTTGTCTTTTAGCAATTGTTCAAGTGCTCTTCAGTTCCTTTCAGTCGCATCCGAGCTCTATATCCCGAGGGCTCGATTTGAATCAGTTTTTACTTTTCAAACCTAATGCCAGGCCTAACTATTTCATCACATTTGGTTTGATCGTTTTATTTTCGTTTATTTCAATTATTTTCTTTTCTTTGATCATTCATACTAAATTAAATTACCTACCCTTCAAATTGCGTATAAATTTAATTGTTACTTATTTTTAGGGTAAACACATATTATAGGAGAACAGGGAATGTGCGTGTCACAACCCAAAATCTCACATGTCATGATGGCGCCTATCGCAATACTAGGCTAGCCGATCGAAAACCAAAATAAATCACGAAGCTCATTAAGTGTGAAAACATAATAAAATAAGTTTAAGAGAAAATTTCCCATAAATGCTAATACAAAATACCGCGACTAAATACGACATTCCCTAAAATTCGGTGTTACTAAGTACATGATCTAAATAAGATCACACTCCGACTGATAAAACACACTCTAGAAATATAGAACAGTACAAATAACTGAAAGGAATGAGAGTTAAGGTCTGCGGATGCTAAAGCAACTACCTCGAGAATCTCTGAACTCATAAAAACTCCGAAATTAGCAACCATCGTACCTGGAAGTACCTAGATCCGCACATGAAGTGCATGGTGTAGTATGAGTACAACCAACTCAATAAGTATCGTAAATAAACAGGGCAGGGTAAGATGAGCTTAAATTATTGATGATACTAGTCATGTCGATGTGGTTCTGCTTTTATAAATCAACACAAAACAGTATTTACAATAAACTCCTCAAAGTTCGTAAAAAGAACAAACGTAGTGCACGTGCACAACTCCTCAGATACCCTGCTAAGATAATATCATAACATGTAGAGGAAGGAAAAATGATTAAATCAGATTAACGATCATAGGAATGCAATTTCCATACAGTGCACGGCTAACTCATGTGTGACACGGATAACTCATGTGCCAATAGTATCAATATATGGATCCGCACGGACAATCCCCGTGCTGCACAGACAACTCATGTTCCAATAGTATCAATATATGGATCTGCACGAACAACTCATGTGCTGCACGAACAACTCACGTGTCAATAGTATCAATATATGGATCCGCACAGACAACTCACCTGCAAATAGTATCAATATATGGATCCGCACGGACAACTCACCTGCAAATAGTATCAATATATGGATCCGCACGGACAACTCACGTGCCAATAATATCAATATATGCATCTTCTCGGACAACTCACGTGTTGCACGGATGACTCACGTGACAATTGTATCAATATATGGATTCGCACGGGTAACTCATGTGTTGCACGGACAACTCACATGCCAATAGTATCAATATATGGATCCGCACGAACAACTCATGTGCCAATAGTATCAATATATGGATCTGCACGGATAACACACGTGCCAATAATATCAATATATGGATCCGCACAGACAACTCACATGTTGCACGGACGACTCACGTGCTGCACGGACGACTCACGTGCTGCACGGACGACTTACGTGCTGCACGGACGACTCACGTGCCAACAGTATCAATATATGGATCCACGCGGATAACTCACATGTTGCAACGACAACTTCGTGCCAATAGTATCAATATATGGATCCGCACGGACAACTCACGTTCCAATAATGTCAATATATAAATCTGCACGGACAACTCACGTGCTACACGGACAACTCACGTGCTACACGGACAACACATGTGCCAATAACATAATATGTCTGGTATAGTCACATGCCTCTAGCCCGAAAATATCATACATGAGCAGTTAAGCAAATATACTTGTTGTGATGAATGAAATAAGATTTTCATACTCCTGGACTAGTATAAACCGAAAGTACAAGAGGAAGGGGGGGGGGGGGGGGGGGGGGGGGGTGAATTGATTATTAAAACCTTTTTTTATAAGTAGTTGACTAGTTTACCAAATGGTCGGCTGGAAATAAGAATAGGATAATAGTAAATGCAGAAACAAAATGCAGGAAAAAAGACACTAGAATTTTTATTGTAACGATCCGGTTGGTTGTTTTGAGAATCTAAGTTTCGTTCGATGGCAATTGATCTTGAACAGCTTCGTATGGTGATTTTGGACTTAGGCATGCGTCCGGATTTGGTTTTGGTGGTCCGCAGGTTGATTTGAAGCATTTCGGCGAAAGTTGAAGTTTTGAAAGTGGAGAGATTTGACCAATAGTTGACTTTGGGTGATATCGGGGTCGAAATGTGATTCCGAGAGTTGGAACAACTCTGTTATGTCATTTGGTACTTATTTGCAAAATTTGACGTCATTCCGGGTTGGTTCGATATGTTTCGGCACGAGTTTTAGAAGTTCGACGATTTGGAAGTTCATAAGTTTGATCCATGGCGCGATTTGTATTTTCGTCATTTTTTGATGTGATTTGAGACGCCGAGTGAGTCTGTATTAGGTTATAGAACTTGTATGTTTGTTTAGACGGGATCCTAAGGGTCTCGAGTGTGTTCCGGGCGGGCTACGGGTCTTTTCCCCTATTTTTGAACTGCTGGTTTTGGTGTCTGATGTCCTTCTTCGCGATCGCGAAGTGCCTTTCGCGTTCTCGTATTGTCTGCTGACCCGCCTCACAATTCTTCTTCGCGTTGGCATTCATCCTCTCGCGTTCGCGAAGGTTTGCATTTTTCCTTCTTTGCGTTCGTGTCCTCCCTTCCGCGCTCACGTAGTTGAAACCAGGCCCTGAGCCTTGGTGGTCGTTACTCTTCGCGTTCCTGGCAACCTTAATTTTCTTCTTCGCGAACGCAACCTTTTCGCTGCGATCAAGATGCTTTCAGACCTGAGCAGAATATAAGATTTCTAAATCGAGGGTTATGCCATTTTTATCATATTTTGACTTGTTGAGCTCGGTTTTGAGTGATTCTTCGTGGGGTTTTCAGGAAAATCAATAGGTTAAGTGCTCTTCACCTAGAATTTAATATATTTCATGATTTTATCTTTATTTTTATCATTTAAATTATGTTTTGAGTTGAGGAAATTGGTGATTTTTGAAGAAAGTTTTCAATATGAAAAATCAGGATTTGGGGGACGAAATGGTATTGGAATTTGGTAATTTTGTCGGGTTCTGAGGCGCGGGCCCGAGGGTCGACTTTTGCGTCGATTTTTAGATTTTGATAAAGATTGAGACTTTATGATCCGAAATAGTTTCTTATGAGTTTTATATGTGCTTTGAAGTTAGTTTGGTTAGATTTGAGCCGTCCAGAGGTCATTTCACCCGAGAAGTTCATTTTAGAGTACCAGTTTGTCTTCTTCGAGGTAAGTATCTTGCCTAACCTTGTGTGGGGGAATGACCTCTTAGGATTTGAGTCTTCTATGTTGATTGTAGTCCGTGTACGTGAGATGACCTATTTGTGGAAATTGGATTCTTAGAGTTCCTAGTTCCGTGTATTCATTGAATATGAAGTTGTTCTTGTTATGATTATGTTCCTTAATTACTAGTTTCACCTTTACCTGCTTAATAGATTCAATTGCTTCATGATCCACTCTTATTGTTACTTGATTCATATGTGCCTTAATTGAAACTATTATCTCTTCCATTTCCATGTTATCTTTTCCCTAACTGCTTATCTTTATTTGAAGTTGTAGTTATCCCTTTTGTAAATGTTTTCCCTTAATTGAAGTTATGGTGATCTTCTCGCTTCCTACCTTTATTTTAATTGGCTGTATCTCTTCCGTATTTGTCCAAACTTAAAAGAAGGTTAGAACTCCTATGCCTTAGGGGACTTTCCCTTATTTGGAATTATTTGACTCGTGTTAGTTTCTTGGTTGTTGAACCGTACATTGTGGGACTATGATCACATATTATTTTCTTCCCTATTGAGCTATCCTTGTTACGCCTAATATTCCTTATTATGGTTATTCCTTGTGAACTAGTTCTACCATTTCTTGTGATCGAAGGATCTTGAGTTGATTTACTTACTATACTCTGTATTATTGTCATTTTTGTTGTTGTACTTGTTGTGGTGATTCACGAGGTTTCTACCGTGCAGTTGTTGATATGGGGTTGCACGATGTTTCTGTCGTGCTGTTGTTACTAGTGATATTTGCACATGCAACGTGACAAAGCGGGATATATATATATATATATATGTTGGTTGCGCATGTGGCGAGACAAGGTGGGAACATTATTATGCACATGTGATTAGACAATGCGTGCATTTACTTTACTATTGCACACGTGGTGAGACAAGGTGGGTTGTCTCAGGGATTGTTTTGTGATGAATTGTGATGGACTTGGGGCATTATTGTTGTTGATATTTTTGTAGTGGTATGCTTACCTTTGTGAGCCTTATCTTGTGAAAGCTGTGAGAAAACATTTCACGTGCTACCCATTCCTTTTCTTATGCTTACTAGCTTGTTTGAACTATGTTAGGACACTTGCACAAGCATACACGTAGTTAAGCACTCTTATCAAATTAAGGGGCTTCCTTGTTATTGTTGAGTAGAGATACCCTTCTTCACTTACCTTCTATACGAGAATGGCTCTATTTGGTGTGTGCGTTGTCAGTGCGGTTATGAGGTGTAATGAGGGCAGAGGATGCCAAGTGTGAGGGTTTAGGTATTGAGACCCGTGAGTTGTTATTATGCCGAGGTTTGGTACCTCGTGGAGTTTATTGACTAAAACCTAATGTGAAAACGGTCGTTGTTGTTGAGTTATTACTTGTCCTTTCTGCATCTGTGATTTTAGATTTTGGATGTGCTTCCGTTCATCCTTCTGTGTCATCATTTTTGGTATTCCACTAATACTTGTTGTCTTCCTTTCTTTTTGAAATTTCTATATTGTTAGCCATATCGCGTAGTCTACATGTAGGTATCATATTCTATTGTTCCTATACTCATATTTGATCAGGTTGTTTAGTCTAGTAGGTGTCTTGACTGTTCCTCTGTAGAGCTTATGACTTGTACTGCCGGTTTGGGAAATTGTAAATTGTATAGAGAATTTCATTTCAGGAGTTATTAGATGTTATTTATTATTGTTATTATTTCGTAAATGGTAGGATTATCTAGTCCTTAAGACTAGGTGCCATCACGATTCCTAAAGAAGGGGAAATTGGGTCGTGACAAGTTGGTATGAGAGTTGTAGGTTCATAGGTGCTACGAGACATCAGCAAGTTTAGTAGTGTCTTGCAGATCAGTACGGAGATGTCTGTACTTATCTTCGAGAGGCTACAGAACTATTAGGATAATTTCACTTCCTTCATTCCTATCACGCGAGTTCATTGATATCGAAGTTTGAACTTTTATTATTCCATTCTCTCATAAATGGTGAGGACACAAGCTACAGTTCCTGATGACATTACCCCCAGAGAAGATGTCGTTAGGGGCAAAGGAAGAGGCAGACAAGGACCACGTGTTGCAGCTAGGGTACCTACCAGAGCAACAGTTGAGGAGCCACTAGTAGTTCCAGTTGGGGGAAGGTAGGGGAGGCGCCTACTGTTACTCCCGACTTCAGGAGACCTTAGCACAGTTCTTGAGTATTCTTGGTACATTGACTCAGGAGGGATTGATTCTGGTTGCACCAGCTACTTCACAAACATGGGGAGGAGCTCAGACTCCCACTGCCTACACTCTAGAGTAGCGAGTTCACGTTGGTCAGGTTCCAGGTGTCATGGCGACATAGCCTGTGGTCCCAGTTCAATACATGATTAGGGTAGCAGCATCTGAGGAAGAACAACTTAGACTTGAGAGGTACAAAAAGTAACACCCTCCTACCTTTAGTGGATTGGCGACAAATGATGCCTAAGGTTTTCTGGAGGAGTGTCACCACATTATTCGCAATGTGGGTATGATGCCCAGGGTTTCAACTTAGGGGAGCGGCTTATCAGTAGTGGCAGGCGTATGAGTTGGGTAGCCCGGCCGAATCAGCTTCACTCACATGGGTTCAGTTTTCAAAGATATTTCAGAGAGAGTTTGTGCCTCAGTCCCTTCAAAATGCATGGCGCGCAGAGTTTGAGCAGCTGCGTCAGGGCACTATGTCATTGCCAGAGTATGCTGTGAGATCCAATGATTTGGTCAGGCATGCACCTGCTTTAGTCGCTACAGTTAGAGAGCGTGTCCATAGATTCATTGAGGGGATCAAAGATGATATTCGATTCAGCATGGCTCAAGAGTTAGAGTCAGATGTTTCATTTTAACAGGTGCTAGGGATCACTCGCCGAGTAGAGGGCATGTGGGATCAGGAGAGAAAGGACAGGCGAGGACAGAAGAGAGAGGACATGAAGGCGAGGAGGGCTCGCATGCCCGAGATATCTACTGGTCCTTACTATGGAGTCAGGGTCTGTATGGCAAAAGTTTTGTGGGTCAGCCTATTAAGTTTGCACTTCGCTTCGCACAGTGTTTCAGGTGCTCATAGGTCTCAAGATACCTATACTACACAGTTTCCACAGCCACGTCAGCAGAGAGGTTGCTTTGAGTGTGGAGATACTAGCCACATGGTGAGAGATTGTCCTAGACTCCGGACAGATGTGCCACAGCGGGGTATTCATGCGAGTAGAGGGCACCTAAGAGGGGGAGTCCTGGCCCATTGATGTGTTTCATATAGTAGGCTAGAGGCCATTGCGTCAGATGATGTCGCACATGTATGCTTTTGATTTGTTACAGTGCAGCACCATTCGTATTTTGTTTCGGTTCTGCTTATCGGGATGAGTTCCCTTATTTGTTGCTTCACTTATGCTTGAGTTTCATGATTAGCACTCTATTTATGTGTTTGACCTGATGAAGGGATTCTATTAGTGGTAGCCCGTCTCTACCATTTGTTTTATTCATTATTGAGAGTTGGGAGACTAGGAATGAGTTTCTGTTGTCCATTATGGTAGGTTTTGATGTGACTCTCGAGTATTCTTGGTTACAAATTGTGATTTGATACTCTAACCGGGTGAGGGTTCAGTAAGTGTTGTGATTTTATTATCAGAACTGAGTTAGTGGAAGATTTCAATTGGTATGATGTATATTCGACCTGTGATTTAGAGTTGAGGGTGTGACCCTCGCAATTTCATGTGATTTGATATGTTTTAGTCGGGCTACGTGCCGCGGTGGAGGGTTATACCAGGATGATATCCGTATGATTGTTCATGTACTTTGATTTCACTATTTAAAATGATTCGTAGTATGGTACTGATAGAGAGTTGTGCCTGTCTGACTTGTTTGATATTTCTCTTATGTGTTTCTATTTACATATTCAGTTGTTTTCGTTATGTGCTTCTTGAGTTTTAGCTTGCGGGGTGTGTGCCCGGTGGTGTTAGTTATGACTTGTTGATTCGGGTATATAGTTATGAAGTCTTCGTGATTCTTGCATCATCGTCAGTGTTGTGGGGGTTTGAAACGGGTTCCTACCGGATATGAGGCTAATTGTCGGTGCTGGTATTGCTTACAGGCACATATTGTGATCAGAAATATTATTTTGGGCCTATGTGTGGTGTGTCATTTTGAGTGGTCGTACCTTGTGGGTGTAGGCATGAGTTGTTGTAGCTGGTTCAGACTGATACCGGGTGTGGTTTTAGAATTGGGTCTTTTGGAAATGAATGGAAGGTGAGAATTTTTGGCTATAAGGCTTATCTGTGTTGGTAGAAAGAGTAAATTACAGTTGAGATGGTGTTGTCAGGCTTATGTGGATTGGGGTGATGTGGGATCACTTGCGGGTGTATGTGGAGGTGTATATTCGGTGATTTAAAGACTTTGAGGAGATTCTTGGCACATTCGAGGACAAACGTTTGTTTAAGAGGGGAGAATGTAACGACCCAGCCGGTCATTTTGAGAATCTAAGTTCCGTTCGGCGGAAATTTATCTTGAGCAGCTCCGTATGGTGATTTTAATTTAGGCATGCGTCCGGATTCGGTTTTGGAGGTTCGTAGGGTGAATTGAAGCATTTCAGCGAAAGTTGAAGTTTGGAAAGTGCAGAGGTTTGACCAATAGTTGACTTTCGGTGATATCGGGGTCGGAATGCGAATCCGAGAGTTAGAACAACTCCGTTATGTCATTTGGTCTTGTGTGTAGAATTTGACGTCGTCCCGGGTTGGTTTGATAGGTTTCGGCACGGGTTTTAGATGTTGGAAGATTTGGAAGTTCATAAGTTTGATCCATGGCGCGATTTGTATTTTCTGCGTTGTTCGATGTGATTTGAGACCCCGAGCGAGTCCGTGTTAGATTATAGAACCTGTTTGTGTGTTTAGACGGGGTTCGGGGGCCTCGGATGTGTTCCGTCTGGGCTACGGGTCTTTTTCTCCTATTTTTAAACTGTTGGTTCTGGTGTCTCATGTCCTTCTTCCCGATTAGGAAGTGCCTTTCTCGTTCGCGTACTGTCTGCTGACCCGCCTCATAATTCTTCTTCGCGTTCGCATTCATCATCTCGCGTTCGCAAACTTTTGCATTTTTCCTTCTTCGCGTTCGCATCCTCCCTTCCGCGTTCGCGTAGTAGAAACCAGGACCTGATCCTTGGAGGTCAATACTCTTCGCGTTTACGTGTTCCCCTACGCATTCACGTAGGTTCCTGTCATTTTCTTCTTCGCATTCACAAGCGTGTCTTCGCTTTCGCGAAGCACTTCCTGGCAGCCTTGATTTATCTTCTTCACGAATGCGACCCTTTCTCCATGTTCGTGATGCTTTCAAACCTGGGCAGAATATAAGATTTCCAAATCGAGGGTAAATAAAATCAATTGGGTAAGTGTTGTTCACCTAGAATTTAATATATTCCATGATTTTATCTTTATTTTTATCATTTAAATTGTGTTTTGAGTTGAGGAAAATGGTGATTTTTGAAGAAAGTTTTCAATATGGAAAATCAGGATTTGAGGGACGAAATGGTATTGGAATTTTGTAATTTTAGTATGGTTGAACTCGTATCGGAATGGGTGTTCGGGTTCGGTGAAATTTGTCGGGTTCCGAGGTGCGAGCTCGGGGGTCGACTTTTAGATTTTGATAAAGATTGAGACTTTATGATCCGGAATTGTTTCTTATGAGTTTTATTTGTGCTTTGAAGTTATTTTGGTTAGATTTGAGCTGTCCGGAGGTCATTTCACCTGAGAAGTTCATTTTAGAGTACCGGTTTGTCTTCTTTGAGGTAAGTATCTAGCCTTTGTGTAGGGGAATTACCCCTTAGGATTTGAGTCTTCTATGTTGATTGTAGTCCGTGTACGCGATATGACGAGTACATGCTCAGACTTATTTATGGAAATTGGCTTCTTAAAGTTCCTAGGTCCTTGTATTCATTGAATATGCATTTGTTAATGTTATTATTATGTCCCTTAATTACTAGTTTCACTTTTACCTGCTTAATTAGATTCAATTGCTTCATGATCCACTCTTATTTTCACTTGATTCATATGTGCCTTAATTGAAATTGTTATCTCTTCCATTGACATGTTATCTTTTCCCTAACTGCTTATCTTTATTTGAAGTTGTAGTTATCCCTTTTGTAAATGTTCTCCATTAATCGAAGTTATGGTGATCTTCTCGTTGCCTACCTTTATTTGAATTGGCTGTATCTCTCCTGTAATTGTCCAAACTTAAAAGAAGCTTAGAATTCCTATGCCTTATGGGATGCTTACCTTATTATTATTAAAAGGAGAAAGAGCTCTTTTTAAAGATGTTGAGCACTTTCCCTTATTTGGAATTATTTGACTCGTGTTAGTTTCTTGGTTGTTGAACCATACATTGTGGGATTATTGTCACATATTATATTCTTCCCTGTTGAGTTGTTCTTATTACGCCTAGTATTCCTTATTATTGTTATTCCTTGTGAGCTAGTTCTACCGTTTCTTGTGATTGAAGGTTCTTAAGTTGATTTACTTACCGTACTCTGTATTATTGTCATTGTTGATGTTGTACTTGTTGTGGTGATGCACGAGGTTTCTGCTTACTAGATGGTTTGAACTATGTTAGGACACTTGTTATTGTTGAGTATAGATACCCTTGTTCACTTTCCATCTATGTTAGAATGGCTCTATATGGCACATGAGTTGTCATTGCAGTTATGTGGTGTAATGAGGGCACATGATGCCAAGTGTTAGGTATTGAGACCTGTGAGTTGTGATTATGCCGAGGTTCGGTACCTCGTGGAGTTTATTGACTAAAACCTAATGTGAAAATGTCACGACCCCAAATCCTAACAGGTCGTGATGGAACGTATTGTGGAACTAGGCTAGCCAACCATCACATAACTACACAATTGTTTTAATATAATTTCTCAAAAATCAATAATAACGAGTGACAGAGTATAAAAATTTTCTCTAAGTCTTTAAGCAAACATAATAATATAATCTACTGTCTAAACAAATCCCCCAGGACTGGAGTCAACCGATCACGAGCATCTAAGAATAAAACTAACACTGCTAATGTCATAAACCATGTCTCGGAATAAAATACTAATACTAATGAAGGAAGGGAAATGGAGAAGCTGCGGACGTTGGACAGCTACCTCGAAATCCCAAAAGCTGACGTTAACAAACTCAGATTGCTACTGCTCCGAACTAGTACCTCGGTCTGCACACAGAGGTGCAGGGAATAGTTATGAGTACGCCAACTCAGTAGTAATGAAAATAAATCACAGTCTGAAGAATAAGAAACACACAGCAACAAATACACCAATCCACAAAACCGTAAAATATCAAGTCTCAATAAAGTATACATAAGTTCGAAAACCAGTTTCCGTAAAAAAATCCTTGAAACAAGTATAATTTCCAATATTTCTCAGTAAAACTCCCAAAATATCAGTTTGAAAGATGAAACGAAACATAATAAAAAGCTCAGCAAAATATCATTTTAAACCGCCCCTCGGGCAAAATCATCACACGTAATCAGTCACTCAGCACCTCACCATCACTCAATAACATTCACTCAGCACCTCACAGTCATTCAACATCAGCCTCTCGGGAAACCTCACTGTCACTCATGCCTCCCAATCACTCATTACTTAGCACTCGACACTCGCATTCAGTAGGTACCTGCGCTCACTAGGGGTGTGTACAGACTCCGGAGGGGCTCCTATAGCCCAAGCGTTATAAACAAACGAAATCATGGCATCAATCACTCTCAGGCACTCGGCCTCTCTCATATCATAACATCCTCACAACATTGGCCCTTGGCCTCACTCAGTCAGACACTCTCAGCACGCCACTCGGGCCATAAATAAAATGGGGTTCTCGACCCAAAACAGTATTTCATTTCAAGAAATAATATAAACAAACTCTGAGTGTCAAAACAATTTAGCAAGAAAGACTGAGTGTAAAATCATAGTTTCAAAGTGAGGAATATCAGTAAAATAGCCCCCAAGGGATTAAAACAGAACGACACTAGGCCCCAAACATGTCTTACAACCCAAGTATAACAAAACATAGTAATACTAATAAACATATGCTTTAACAGCAGTTTCGCAACTCAATAGTTTCCTAAAAGGAACATATTTCCAAATTTCCTGTTCGTGCATGCCCCACACTCGTCATCCAGTGTGTGCTTCACTCCAAATCCGTGAAAGGATGTAAAGCCCGGGGTTTCATACCCTCAGGACAGGATTTAAAGACATTACTTACCTCAAACTAGCCCAAAAGCTACTCCGAATGCGTTTGGCCCTCGAATCAACTTCCGAGTGCTCCAAATCTATCAAATTCTGATTTTTCACATTACATTATGCTAAGGGGATGAATTCCAATTGAAAATATCAATTTTAGCACAAAATTCGAAATTAGCCAAAACCCGACCCTCAGGCCCACGTCTCGGAACTCGACAAACTTTATACCAAAATGTTTCCTCATCATCTCACGAGTCCGTACATATAAAGAACTCTGAAATCGGAGTCCGTTTGACCCCTCAAATCGCCCCTAAAAGGTCTCTTAAACTCAAGCCCTAGTTTCACTTTTTTCTACTGATTTTCCCCAATTAAACACTTCAAAAATATGTAATCTTGTCGGATTATCCGATGATAATTTAATATTATGGAGTAAAAATGATCACAAGTGACTTACCTCAAGATTTCCCATGATTTCTTGCTCAAAAATCACCCCAAGCCGTGTTCTTTCACCCAAAAAACGCTAAAATTGGCTAAAAAATATAACAGCATTAAAAATACCCAATTCTGGTCGCTAAAAGCAAATTACCGTCGTTAAAAGTGCCATGTCGGGTCGTTAAAGGTGCGCACAAGATCCTGTTGCACTAGCAATGTTTATTTTCACTAAAAGGGTTCTAACTCCACCATACGAACTCGGAATTCGATGATTCTTGTTCCTATGAGTCACAAATAATAATATGAACATAGTCCTTCAATTGAAACTCAAATCAGAGCTCATTTGCTCAGTGTGATACTCATTTCGATCGTTAAACAATTAACTCACATTTCGCGTCAAAAACCCAATCGCGACTTGATGAAATTAGACCAAACTTTCCAGATCACTCCTATAATTCATTATCAAAATCCCGGAAGTCTCGAAATAAAATTTTGATCTCTACAACTAAAAATGGACCTTTGGATCATTACATGCTTTTGCTCAAAGCGCCAAAATCTTCCTGAAAAATCTTCCAAAACTTATCCGAGCCTCATGGGACCCCAACCAAGTATACTAACAAGTCCCATAATATGACACAAACTTAGTCGAGCTTTCAAATTACCAAAAACAACGCAAAAATACTAAATTCATCTTGGATTCAAGCCTATGAACTTTGAAACTTCTAAATTCCACCAAAGATGCCGAAACCAACCAAAACACATCCGAATGACCTGAAAATTTGCACACACGTCCAAAATGACACTACGAACCTGCTCCAACTTCCGAAACTCCATTGCGACCTCGATAGCCTATTTTCCACTGCCGACCGGAAATCGCCAAAAACTAACTTTCACCAATTCAAGCCTAATTCTACACCGGACATCAAAACCACATTCCGAACACACTCCTAAGCCCCAAATCACCTAACGAAGCTATCTGAGCCATAAAATCTACATTCCGAGGTCATTTACCAACAAGTCAACTCCCAGTTGACTTTTCCCACCATAAGGCTACTCTAAGAGACTAAGTGTCTCAATTCTCATTACAACCACTACGAGCCTGAACCACCCGACTCCAACACATCATAAAAAACTAAACAAGGTGTAACCAGACAGAAACAGGAATAACGATGCAAATTCTACGGAACGACCGACCGGGTCGTTACATTCTCCCCCACTTAAACACACGTTCGTCCTCGAACGTGCCTAAAGCTGTTCCAAACACCACCAAAATTGCCGTGTAACCTACCATGAACATATTCGGAGATGATTCCACGTCACCTTGAACAATATAGGTCCGATAGCACCATACAGATGAAATTTCGAAATCCAATCTTGACCCATAAACCTTAGAACTACATTTTCACTTCTGAATCAACTTACAAGATCAAAATCCCACAATTATAAACTGAATAGGTCTGGGCATACTGTAACAAGTCATATCCGTAACACAAGATGAAATACCATGATACACTACATGACTCAAGCACTCGTGGCGATAACTCCTAATCATAATAGTTGCTTATAACAACCCAATATCGGTAAATAACCTCTCATCAAGCAAAGCCTCGTTCTAACACTTTCATATGCTGTCGATGATGAAAGGAACACGCAGAATCTAGTAACCATTCGTCTGATCAACATCAATACCACTATACCATCCAGAGCCATAGCTTGTGCAACTCGTGCATTCAATAACAACATCCTAAAATCTCAATTTATAGAATAAAGAAGACTCACACGAAAGGACTATCCTGCCATTAACTATTACCATCACAGCATCATGCTAGAAGCCTGGCTTACACCGTAAAATCAGAACACACAAATCTGACACAAAGGGTCATACCTCTACTTAACTCTGATGCAAAGCGTGATCCCTTCCAACCGCCAGACCACATGAAATACTCCAGGCCACCTTGCTCAAAATCAATAACCATGCGAAATTCGACATTAATTACTCAAAGTGCATTGCCATAACCCTGGGAGAAATCGGACGATACCATGCCACCCGAACCAGAAAGAACATAACCAACACGTCTCAATCCTGTAACACCCAATTACTTACCTTACTCAAATCTCGCTATAAAGCCCAGATAGAACTGCACCCTATGCACATACAACCAATGATCACAACTCCTCGAAACACTGAAAGGTAACTCATAGATCACTCCAAAACAAGAATAATCTCAATGATAATCGAATGGTACATCCCTCAACAATAGAAATTTGGGGTCAACAATTCCGACTCAGTGTAGAACACACACCCATACTGGCCTACCAATAATTCTAAATCAACTCTGGTCACCCACAACAGGTAGATAACTCTCCAAAGTTTCATAATGACTGAATCATGACATATACTAACACCTGATTAGCTTTGCCCGCATCCTCATAGCCCACAACCACAAAATAATCTGCTTATGAAAACTCCCAGTCTCGAAATCCATGAGGCGCACCAATTACCATATCTGATCCCAATTCCACCACTCGAACATATAACATGTCTCTAATACTCAATCATTCCACGGTGGATACTCCTATAATTCTTCTGTGCCACCAAGAAACTTGAATATCATCAGTTGATCCAGCAAAAAAGCATCGCAATACCAATGAAGCACCCTTAACTCAAACACATTTCCCCTTCTAAACGTATGCCTTCATCAAGCCACCCAATGGTGGTATCACCTACCTAGTTATCTGATACTGCCAATACTGACCTTCCTTCCAGAACTGAACCGTGACCTCACATATACCAATCTCCACTATACATAAAATACTGCATACGCCATGCCATCTTGTGATAAATATGAGAACTTCATGCTCCCTTACAGGCCAAGAACTTCCCATTTGACCCCATCTAGAAGCAAAATCACTATACATCACATGGTTCTCATGCCTGTAGAAAATATACACCTCTACCCATGGTAGAAACCATCCAGAACTCTCTGAATCCCATTAGTACAACACCAAACCGGCATGATTGAATCCTTCTGTTGACCCATGTAACTGCATGGTTTTGAAGATTGACAAATGCCTACCCAGTTGAACCAGGTCCATCAGGGAAAACATCCTGAACGAACCAATTGGCACAATAAACATACATGCACAGGATCATGTTTATCCATGAACTAAGAGGTTGTCTCCAAATGCGAAAAATGTTGCAAATTGATAAGAGATTAGAGTTCGAGTTCAAAAAGGACATAAACAAAGGAAGGAAGTTGAGATAAACACAAACTCTTCCACCAAGGAAGAGTTGCATTAGAACTAAACAAGAACATCTCAATTTCTGGCACTATATAATGTTGAAGTATTCCTACTGAAGAATTATTCGCACAAAGACAAAATTGAAGCAACAACTGAAAGCAAAATTACCAGAGAAATTTTGCAAGCAGAATCCTTGTGCAACACTAAGGCTATTGACCAGCTAGAAGAACCAGTTCTATCTGTTTGTCTTTGAGTCTAGTTGGTTGTAGTAGGTGATTTAATATTGTATCTTTCAGCTTTATTAGAAACAATTGTAATAGGTACACACTTTTCAAGTTAGAGTTAACTTGAAGCTTGTCGCGATTAGCTAGAGGATAGTTTGCTACAAAGGGATTAGAGTTAGTCCTAGGTTTACAAAAGAGTTTATTTTGTAAATGTTGTTTGGCTCAGAGTTGTAGTGAAGAGTTTGGGAAAATCCTATTGAGGAGTAGGTCGTGGTTTTTTCACCTGTTGAGCCAGGTGTTTTCCACGTAAAAATCTCTGTGTTTTTACTTTATTGCATTTATTATTCCGCACCAGTACAAGTTGGAACACCAAGAAGAACCAGGTTCTTCTATTGAGATAGTACTCGAGAATTGGACACCACACAAATCACCCCTCTCTTGTGTGGTATTGAAGTATAAAACATCAATTGGTATCAGAGCGGGTTATCCATGAAAAGGCTAACACCTTAAAAAAGATCAAAATGAGTGCACCACCTGGAAACTGGGAGGGTCAATCATATGCAAGGCCACCACTCTTCAATGGCCAGTATTACTCTTGGTGGAAGAACATGATGAAGGACCATTTGATTGGAGAAGACTATGAACTCTTGGACATAGACACTGATAGTCCTCTAGCTACCATGATGAAGACTGCTGAAGGTGTAGATGTACCAAAGACTAGAGCTAACTGCACTGCTGAGGATCTGGAGAAATGGGAGAAGAATGCAAAGGCCAAGAAGTGGCTAGTGTGTGGACTAGGTCCAGACGAGTATAGCAGAATCCAAAGCTGCACCGCTGCCAAAGAAATCTGGGATACCTTGCAAGTAGCCCATGAAGGAACACCTCAGGCAAAAAGATCAAGAGGTACTCTTGTATACTCACAGTATGAAAACTTTACTATGAAAGAAGGAGAGACAATCCAAGAGATGTACACAAGGTTTGCAACTTTGACAAATGAACTTAAGTCTCTTGGTAGAGTCATTCTTGAAGAGGACATGGTAGATAAGATCCTGACAAGGGTCTTACAAATCTCCTGGGAAAGCAAAATCACTGCTATCCAGGAATCCAAAAATATTGCAACCCTCAGATTGGATGAACTAATTGGAAACCTTACCGCCTATGAACTTAGAAGGAAGACAATGAAGATGGATGGTCCAAAGAAGGAGAGGAGTCTAGCACTGAGAATCATTGAGGGAGAAAATCTTGAGGAAGATGAGATGGCCATGATTACCAAAGAATTCAGAAACTTTCTAATAAGGAAGAAGGGCATCTCTAGAGGAGGAAATTACAACAAAGCAAAAGCTTCAGAAAGGCCAACAAACGAGGGATGATACAAGTGTGGAAAGACTGACCACTTTATCAAGAACTGTCCTCAGTGGGAAGTGGAATGGAAAAAGGAGAGATATGAAAGAAGGAACAGGAAGAAGGAACTGGTCCAACCCAAGAAAACCACAACAAAAGCTATGGTTGCTTCTTGGAGGGAAAGTTCAGATGAAGAATCAGAAGATGTTGAGAATGAAGATCAGGCGCTCATGGAAATTGGAGAATCCGATGAGGAATCACATGAAGAACCAGAGGTAAGTATCTCCCATCTTAAAAATAATATAAAGTTCCTATCTAAGTAAAAACTCTCTGAGTTGCTACTTGATTTCATGGATAATTCCGAAGAAACAACCAAAGAGAAGGAAAAACTCTCTAAAGAATGTGAAATGCTAAAAGCAAAATGCATGAACCTGGAAATCAGAGTAAGTGAATCTGAAAAGAAAAACATTGTCTTGATAAACTAGGTTCATCCACTTGAAACTGAGATTCTAGAACTAAAATCTGAAAACTTAAAGCTAAAGCTAGGATCCAGTAAAAAGGTTGTTGATCATTCTCATATAATGTTAGAAGAAAATGTGAGAAAACTAAAAGATAAGATGTATGCCAAGGATGAACAGATAAGGACACTTAAAGAAGAACTTGGAAAAGTCAAACATGAATTAGATCGAACATGTAAATGGAATAAATCCTCTGATGCCTTGACATGGCTTCAAGAGAATCATAGTAGCAACCAGGGAGGGATTGGCTTTGGGAGTCAATTGCCCAAGTGGGATCCCAAAAGCAAGTATCTCACTCTCCCTGAGAATAAAATCTGCACCCAATGTGGTAAGACTGGCCACTACAAAATTGAGTGTACTGCAAAAGAGCAGGCCAGTCGAAGAAATGAGAGTTTTGTTAAAAAGAAAAATTGGCTACCAAATTGGGCCAGAAAAAGCTTGATTCATCCATTCTCTCATAGAAAAGGACCCAAACTAGTTTTGGTTCTTAAAACTAACCCCTGATTTCTTCTTGTAGGTTCAAGTGAGAGGAGGTAGCCAAATTTGGTATTTGGATAGTGGCTGCTCAAAGCATATGACAGGGAACAAGGAACAGTTCCTTTCAGTTGAAAGCCTCAAAGGAGGAAATGTCTTCTTTGGAAATGGAAAGAAAGGTGAAATTATTGGGGTTGGTAAGGTAGGTAAGGATGACACACGTTACATTGAACATGTGTACCTGATATATGGCTTGAAATATAGCCTGATAAGTGTGACAGAGGTAATCTGGTTGCCTTTACTTCCACAAAATGTTTTGTGATTAACCTGCCTACTGACAAAATTGTTTTGCAGGGAAAAACAATGAATAAAATCTATGTCATAGACTTGTCCACACTGTCTGAAAATGAACTCACTTGCCTAAGTGTGTTGGACAGTGATCCCCTCCTGTGGCACAAAAGACTTGGTCACGCAAGTCTAAATCAACTAAACAAACTAGTCTCTAAAGACTTAGTGGTAGGGCTTCCTAACATTAAGTTCAAGGAAGAAAAAGTTTGCGAGGCAAGTGCTAGGGGGAAGCAGGTAAGATCTTCTTTCAAAAGTAAGAAAATGGTCAATACCACCAGGACGTTGAAACTGGTTAATATGGACATATGTGGTCCTATGAGGACTCTGAGAAGTGGAGGTAAGAAATATGTAATGGTGCTAGTTGATGACTATTCAAGGTTCACTTGGACCTTATTTCTGACATCTAAGGATGAAGCATTTGATATGTTCACCTCATTTGTTAAGAAAACTCAAAATCAGTTAGGAAATCAACTAGCATCAATAAGATCTGATCATGGTACTGAATTTGAGAATGCAAAGTTTGTTGAGTTCTGTGATGAACATGGTATCAATCACAATTTTTCTGCCCCTAGAACCCCACAGCAAAATTGGGATTTTGAAAGAAAAAATAGAACTCTTGAAGATATGGCAAGAAGCATGCTTCTTTCTAAAAAACTACCCCATAGCTTCTGGGTAGAAGCAATAAACATTGCATGCTACAAATAAATAGATGCATGACGAGGCCTCTGGTAGAGAAAACTCCTTATGAATTACTTAAAGGGAGAAAGCCCAACATATACCACCTTAGGGCTTTCGGATGCAAGTGCTTTGTACACAATACTGGAAAAGATTCCCTAGGAAAATTTGATCCCAGAAGTGATGAGGGAGTATTATTGGGATATTCATCACATAGCAAGGCTTATAAAGTGTATAATAAAAGAACTATGTGTGTAGAAGAGAGTGTACATTGTCATCTTTGATGAAACTAACACTCTTGCTGAGAGACAGGAACCAGAAGATGAGGAGCTTGGACTGGTGAGAAGCAGTGAAAACATTGAAGCAAATATGGAAGATGGAACAGGTGATGGACCAGGTCCAACTACCCCAAGCAACATGACAGGGGGAACTCAACATGTGAACCTTGGCCCTGATCCTGTTCCACAACAACAAGACACCATGGAACTATCTAGAAGTGAACAGTTGGTTCTCAAACCACACAGATATCAGATTTCTTACCCTCTTGAGAATATCATAACAGATCTGACATCTGGAATCAAAACAAGATCCTCTTTGAAAAATCTGTGTGTGTTTGATGCCTTTCTATCCTTGATTGAACCAAAGAACATTAGTGAAGCCCTACAGGATGCTGACTGGGTAAATGCCATGCAAGAAAAGCTGAATCAATTTGAAAGAAGTCAAGTGTGGCACTTGGTACCTAGATCACTAGATAGATCAGTGATTGGCACAAAGTGGGTCTTCAGGAACAAGCTCGATGAGGATGGAACTGTTACAAGAACAAGGCTAGACTGGTTGTTCAAGGATACAGTCAAGAAGAGGGAATTGACTATGATGAGACCTTTGCCCCTGTGGCAAGACTGGAGGCAATCAGACTTCTTATAGCATTTGATGCAAACATGGAATTCACTCTCTATCAGATGGATGTTAAAAGTGCCTTCCTCAATGGCTATCTGAAGGAAAATGTATTTGTCAAACAGCCTCCAGGTTTTGAAAACAAGGAGTGACCTGACCATGTATACAAACTTGACAAGGCTCTTTATGGTCTCAAACAAGCACCAAGAGCATGGTATGAGCGTCTATCAAAATTCCTGCTAGAACATGGATACAAACGAGGTAGAATTGATAGCACCTTATTCTTAAAGGAAAAGGGTAATGAACTCCTGGTTGTGCAAATATATGTGGATAATATCATATTTGGGGTGACTTCTGAAAAATTGAGTAAGGAATTTGCTATACTTATGAGGAGTGAGTTTGAGATGAGTATGATGGGTGAGCTAAACTTCTTCTTAGCGTTGCAAATCAAGAAAAACTCAAATGGAACAATGATCCATCAACAAAAGTATGTGAAAGAATTGCTCAAGAAATTTAAAATGGAAGACTCAAAGGAAATAGACACCCCCATAGACACAGCTACAAAATTAGATATGGATGAACCTGGTTCATCCATTGATCAGAAGCTATACAGATGAATGATTGGGTCTCTATTATATCCCACTGCCAGCAGACCTGATATTGTGTTCCGTGTAGGACTGTGTGCTAGGTTCCAGGCAAATCCAAAGGAGTCCCACCTAACTGCAGTGAAGAGAATTTTGAGATATCTGAAAGGCACCACTAATTTGTGCCTTTGGTATCCTAAAGGTAGTAATTTCGACCTTGTAGGATATGCTGATGCTAATTATGCAGGTTTCTTGATTAACAGGAAAAGTACTTCAGGCATGGCTCACTTTTTGGGCTCCTGCCTTGTGTATTGGGCCACTAAGAAACAAAATTCAGTAGCCTTTTCTACTACTGAGGCTGAATATGTGGCTGCAGCCTCATGCTGTGCTAGCTACTATGGATCAAGCAACAACTCATGGACTTTGGTATAGAGGTTGGATGCATTCCTATTTTCTGTGACAACACTAATGCAATTAGTATGACGAAGAATCCGGTTCATCATAAAAGAACTAAGCACATAGATGTTAGACACCATTTCCTAAGGGATAAGTATGAAAAAGGAATGATCTCAATCGAATTTTGTGCTACTGACCAACAAATTGCAGATTTTTTTACTAAAGCACTAAGTAGGGAGCATTTTGAGAGAAACCAACTTGAATTAGGGATGATTAAGATCACCTAATTGAAAAAGAAAATTGAAAAAAAATTTTTTTGCTAGAAACACTAACATAGATAATCAACCAGACTAATCATTGCTCAGTATCATGACTTTACTGCCATACTCTCTTGTCATGTATTTATATGATTCCCTGGTTGCTAATGATGTTTTTCTATCTTTGTAAATTGAGGCAAATTAAAGACTTTAACACGATGAACCTGGTTCATCTGACTGACAAGGTACGTGCTCATCTCCATACAATTATTGAATTAATTACAGTCACACATGAGCAGGACTCTATCTATATTTGGTTCATTTCAAATTCTTTGTACTTATCCCTAAATGAACCCGTTCCAAGAAGTCCCATCGCTACTTAATTAGCCTAGATTTAGGGGATTCTTAACTATCTAATCAATGACACTCCTACATCTATTAGACTCCCACTTGATTAAATATTCTGCCCGTTGTATAATTTATAGCCACATCTTATAAAAGGGCCATCATTAATTCCCCTCTTCATAACATCATAAGTCGAACCAAGTTCTTTATTCTTCTCCAACCAAAACTGATCGTCTCTTCTCTTCCAAAATTATTCATAACAATGACTTCACCACCCCCTCCTTCATCTTCCTACACAAACCCTGATCATGGGGAAGAAAATTCCAGTTCTAATTCTCCTTCAATTTACAGTTCACATTCACCAAACAGATCTTCATCCCCCCAAAACCTTCCAGTTCTTGAACCCACACCTAACCCTACTCCATCCCCAGGGCACGAAGAGTAAAAGTTTTTGCCAGAAAATCAGTTGCTTCTGGCTCTCGTGCAAGATTCTTTGAAAAAAGTCTTAAAGCCAGCGAGGTTCATGAGTCTGAATCTTCAAGTGAATCATTCAAAACCGCTAATGAGGATGAAACACCAGGTTCATCCAGTTCTGAGCAAGGTTATCTTGAAGTTGAATCTGAAACTACTACTACTGAAAAGACCCCATCTTCCTAACCCTAGCAGCCGCATCCCTCCTACTCCTACACACCAGCCACCAGCCCGCTGGAAATCTGGCTAGCAGACCCATCTCCGCCTTGACGTCGGCCTTATCCCCTCATCTTTTCTCCTTCTTCACACCACCACAAACAACCCCTCTCCAGTCGCCACTCAACTCCCTTCCCTTACCATCGCCGCCTGTGGCAGCACTCTCACCAAAATCGACCACCAACAGCTAGATACACACACAGGTCGTGAGGAGAAAGGAAACAGAGAGCTAATAGAAAACAAAGAAAAACAAAACAAAAAACAAACAGAATATATATGAAGGAGCCTCTTTATCTTCATTTCTGATTTGTGTTTCGTTTTCAAAAATCACGGTATATGCTTGAGGTGTTCAACTTCGAGTAGCATGGCTGCTGCTCAAGTTTAGAGTCTAAGTTTCCACTTGGGGTCGTCGAGATCCGGTCTGTCGAGCTCGTCAATCATAGCTTTGGCTCGGAGTTTTTCTATTCATTGTTTCAAAACGTATTGCAGCTATAAAGGTCCATTCTATTTTAAATCTTTATTACGTGCAAAGCTTGACATATAATGTTGCTGAACTTATATTCCTTATGTATTGTTTATATGTTTATATGGTGATTTGTCCTTGGTTTGAGAGTTTTTGTGATGCGCATTCTCAGTTTCTTTTGTTAGCTTTGCAACTGTAATTTAATAGTAACAATTGTGGCTTAGAGTTCATTCGTGTGTTTCAATTTGTTTGCTAAATGGATTAGTTGAGTAGGATTCAATGTCATGTTTATGGGCTAGTATTGATTCTTACAAAATTGAAGGGAATTCTAGTTGCCGTTCGATTCATAGATGTTAATAATTCTGAAATTCTTTTTAGCCCGTTAATTAAATAATTATTATAGCTACGGGTACGGTTCCCGTGACGTGGTTGTGACGCTTAACTACTAAAATTCGGGGTACATTTATGTGACCCGGCCACAATTTAGGTTTAATAAAATAAATCCGTTGTGGATCATGGGTACGGTTCTCGTGACATGATTCACAATGTGTGACCAAATAGTTAGTTGTATAACAATTGGATTATTGAAAGGCAGTTTAAAAGGAATAAAATGCACGTAGGTTTCAAACAATGTTTTAAAATCAGATAAATAGGCTAATAGTAATAGTTGAGCGACCGTGCTAAAACCACGGAACCCGGGAATGCCTAATACCTTCTCTCGGGTTAACATAATTACTTACCTGGATTTCTGTGTTCGCGGACTATAAAACAGAGTCAATATTTCCTCGGTTTGGGATTTTTTAAAATAAAACGGTGTCCCGGAACATCGTCAAAAATTCGGGTGGCGACTCTGAAAATTAAAATAAATCCCAAACCCGAATAATGTCACTTTAATTGGAAAAACTCCCTTATTACCCCTTCATTAATCCGGGTGTAATGAAAAAGGAGGTGTGACAGCTCTGGCGACTCTGCTGGGGATGGTACCCAGAATCTCTGGTTCAGGGTTCAAGAATTCGAGCTTAGAATAGCTGTTATATTTGGCTTTCATTATTACCTGATTTTTACATGTTTAATCCTAATGTGCTACATGCCGCTTTTTTACCGCTTTGATATTATATGAACTGTATATAAATTGTGTCGAAACCCCCTTCTCTTTGAGTCGTCTAAATCATCTGGGAAGTGTGCACTTCGTGTGACTTCTTTTCTGTTAAGTGTCATATCCAAATTTTAGAATGAGGCTCGGACAAGTTAGAATAACATAGCCTCATGCCGAATCCCTAGTAGGAACGACTATTTGCATCATGTGCATTTGAGTTAGGGGACTCAACATAGGAGTTGGGTCTGTCTAGGACTGATGAATCCGAAAGAAAGGACCATCCTGATGCATCTTACCTGCTATATGTGCATTATTTTGTTCGGCTTGCATGTTGACCGGCTTCTAGAATATGAAAGAGAGAGAAAAAGAAAAGGGGAAAATCAAAGAGAAAACCAAGAGTAGGCTTCTAGAATATGAAAGAGAGAGAAAAAGAAAAGGGGAAAATCAAAGAGAAAACCAAGAGTGAGGTAGGATAGAAAACTTACCCTATTTTTGAAAGCCCCGATATTTAAAAATGCCTCGAAACTCTGTTTAAAAAAAGAAATAAAATAAGTGAATATTTTTAAAAAGTCATGTTTCCCAGGTCCCGTCAAAGCTGGCCGAACTACGCAGGTCTGATTCTCACCAGATGTGAGATACGTAATCATCGGTCCCGACCCCAATTTTTCAAAAAATCCAAAAATATATTTTCTTAAATTCCTTCCTAACAAAAAAAAAAGAAAAAAAAATCAAATCAGAAATATTTTTCCAAAACAAAAATCAGAAAACAAAAATTCAAAAAAAAAAAAAAAACAAAATCTTTGTCTTTCTTTAAAAATCCCTCTTTTGAAAATGTAGAGGCCACATTCGAAATCCAAAAATATTTTCTTTATTCTTAAAAAAAAAAAAAAGATGACAAAAGATGAAATCCAACAAAAATATTTTCTTCTTACTTTCAAAATTCCCAAAGTTGAAAACAAAAGTAAAAAGAATTTTTAGAGGTCTTTCTTTAAAAAAAAATCCAAAAATATTTTCTTTCTTCTTTAGAAGTCTTCATTTCAAAATTTTCAAAAAAAAATCAATGAAAAATCAAAATCCAAAATACATTTTCCTTTTATCTTGAAGTATTTTTCCCAAAAAAAAAAAAAAGGATAAATCAAAACTCCAAATAATATTTTCTTGCTTCAGAAGTATTTCTTTCAAAACATCAAAAAGAAAAAAATCCAAAAATATTGTTTTCTTCTTTTAGAGCTGTTCTTTCAAAAATTCAAAAAAATAGAGAGAGTTAGCTTATTTACTCCGATCTTCCCGAACTACACAAGATCTGATTCATGTGGCGTCATGATACTTAGGCAATTTCCATCGGATTCGATCATAGCCATAAATAAGTTGAGTGAAAAATAAATAAGAAAAAAAAAAGAAAGAAAAAAAAAATTGAGTGAAAAATAAAGAAAAGAGTGAAAAGCAATGAAAAAAGAGTGACAGAAATAACAAAGAAAAACAAGAGAGCGAAAATAACAAAAAGAGAAAACAAAAGAAACCGAGATATGAAAAATTCAAAAAAAAAAGAGAGAGAGAGAGAAGGAGAGTGTTGACCCATGTCACTGCATAGTTTTGAAGATTGACAAACGGCTGACCAGTTGAACCAGGTCCATTAGAGCACACATCTTGAACTAAATAGCTGGCACATAAACTGTATATGCTTAGGAGATGTTTGTGAATATGAAGTATCAATGAACCAAGATATTGTCTCCTAATGCGAAAAAGGTTTCAAACTGATTTGATTAATTGAAGTCGAATTCAGCAAGGAAAGTAACAAAAGAAAGGTAGTTGAGTTTGGTTCGAATTTGTTCACCCAGGTAGAGTTGGACTTCAATTGGAAGACAAGCTCAACTGACTCTGTAAATACTTGATGTATTTCTGCTGGAATTCCACACGCACAAAAGCTGAAGTGAATCAAAGTCTGAAAGCAAAAATTCCCAGAGTTATTTTGCTAGCAGAATCATTGTGCGATACAAAGGCTGCAGTTCAACTAGAAGAACCAGTTACATCTGATTGCTTATTGAGTCTAGTTGATAGTAGTAGGAGTTTTTGAATATTGTATCTTTCAGCTTTCATAGAAGCAATTGTAATAGGTACGTATTGTTAAAGTTAGAGTTAACTTGAGGTGTGTAGAAATTAGCCAGGGGCTAGTTACTACAAAGGGATTACAGTTGGTCCTAGGATTACAAAAGAGTTTATTTTGTAAGTCCGTTTGGCTCAGAGTTTTAGTGAAGAGTTTGAGAAAATCTTACTAAGGAGTAGGTCGTGGTTTTTTCACCTTTTGAGCCCGGTGTTTTCCACGTAAAAATCTCTGTGTTTTTACTTTAGTGCTTTTTATTATTTCGCAACAGTATTAGTTGGAACACCAAGAAGAACCAGGTTCTTCTACTGAGACATCACTCGAAAATTGGGTATCACACAAAGTAACCTATCTTTTTGTGTGGTATTGAAGTCTAAAACATCAATTGGTATCAAAGCAGGCTATTCTTGAAAAGCAAACACTTTGGAGAAGATCAAGATGAGTGCACCACCTGGAAATTGGGAAGGTTAATCAACTGCAAGGCCATCACTCTTCAATGCCGGTACTACTCATGGTGGAAAAATAGGATGAAGGATTACCTAATTGGAGAAGACTATGAACTCTGGGACATAGTCAATGATGGTCCTCTAGCTACTATGATGAAGACTGCTGAAGGTATAGATATACCAAAGACAAGAGCTGATTGCACTGCTGAGGATCTAAAGAAATGGGAGAAGAATACAAAAGACAAAAAGTGGCTAGTATGTGGACTAGGTCCAGACGAGTACAGCGGAATCCAAAGTTGCACCACTGCCAAAGAGGTTTGGGACACCTTGCAAGTAGCCTATGAAGGAACACCTCAAGTAAAAAGGTCAAGAGGTACTCTACTATACTCTCAGTATGAAAACTTCACTATGAAAGAAGGAGATACTATCCAAGAGATGTACACAAGGTTCACAACCTTGACTAATGAATTAAAGTCTCTTGGAAAAGTCATTCTTAAAGAGGACAGGGTTGAGAAGATCCTAACAAGGGTCTTGCCTATTTCCTGGGAAAGCAAAATCACTGCTATCCAGGAATCCAAAAATATGGCAACCCTGAGATTGGATGAGCTAATTGGAAACCTCACTGCCTATGAACTGAGAAGGCAGACAATGAAGATGGATGGTTCAAAGAAGGAGAAGAGTCTAGCCCTAAGAATTACGAAGGGAGCAGATCTGGAAGATGATGAGATGGCCATGATCACCAAAGAATTCAGAAACTTTCTCATGAGTAAGAAAGGCATCTCTAGAGGAGGAAACTACAATAAAGCAAAATCTCTAGAAAGACCAACCAACGAGGGATGCTATAAATGTGGTAAGACTGACCATCTCATTAAAAACTTTCCTCAGTGGGAATTAGAGTGGAAAAAAGAAAGATATGAGAGAAGGAACAGGAGGAAGGAATAGGTTCAACCCAAGACAACCACAACAAAGGCTATGGTTGCTGCTTAGGGAGAAAGTTCAGATGAAGAATCAGAAGATAGGGAGACTGAAGATCAGGTGCTCATGGAAATTGGAGAATCTGACAAGGAATCACATGAAGAACCAGAGGTAAGTATCTCTCATCTTAAAAACAAAGTAAAGTTCCTATCTAAGGAAAAACTCTCTGAGTTGCTACTTGATTTCATAGATGATTCTGAGGAAACAACCAAAGAGAAGGATCAACTATCTAAAGAATGTGCAATGCTAAAAGCAAAGTGCATGAACCTGGAAATCAGAGTCAGTGAATCTGAAAAGAAAAACACTGACTTGTTGAACCAGGTTCATCCACTTGAAACTGAGATTCTAGAACTAAAATCTGAAAACTTAAAGCTAAAGCTAGGATCCAGTAAAAAGGTTGTTGATTATTCTCATATCATGTTAGAAGAAAACGTGGGAAAACTAAAAGATAAGATGTATGCCAAGGATGAACAGATAAGAACTCTTAATGAAGAACTTGGCAAAGTCAAACATGAATTAGATCGAACTTGTAAATGGAATAAATCCTCTAACGCCCTGCTATGGCTTCAAGAGAATCATAGTAGCAACAGGAGATGGATTGGCTTTGGAAGTCAATTGCCCAAGTGGGATCCCAAAAAAAAGTATCTCATTCTTTCTGAGAATAAAGTCTGCACCCATTGTGGTAAGACTGGGCACTACAAATATGAGTGTACTGCAAAAGAGCAGGCCAGTCAAAAAAATGAGAGGTTTGTAGGGAAACACTGGCTACCAAACTGGGCCAAGAAAAAATTTGATTCATCCATTCTCTCATAGAAAAGGACCCAAACTAGTTTGGGTTCTTAAGACTAACCTTTGATTCATGAGGAAGCAGTCGGATTTGGTACTTGGATAGTGGCTGCTCAAAGCATATGACTGGGAACATGGAACAGTTCCTTTCACTTGAAAGTCTCAAAGGAGGAAATGTCTCCTTTGGAAACGGAAAAAAAGGTGAAATCATTGGGGTTGGTAAGGTAGGTAAGGATGACACACGATCCATTGAACATGTGTATCTAATAGATGGCTTGAAATATAGCCTGATCAGTGTATCACAACTGTGTGACAGAGGTAACCTGGTTGCTTTTACTTCCACAAAATGTTTTGTGATTAACCTGCTTACTGACAAGATTGTTTTGCAGGGAAAAAGAATGAATAACATCTATGTCATAGACTTGTCCACACTGTCTGAAAATGAACTCACTTATCTAAGTGTGTTGGACAGTGATCCCCTCTTGTGGTACAAACGACTTGGTCATGCAATTCTAACTCGGCTTAACAAACTAGTCTCTAAGGACTTAGTGGTAGGACTTCCTAACATTAAGTTCAAGGAAGACAAAGATTGTGAGGCATGTGCCGGGGGAAGAATGTAAGGTCCTCTTTCAAAAGTAAGAAAATAGTCAGTACCACCTGGACGTTGGAACTGGTTCATATGGATCTATGTGGTCCTATGAGAACTTTGAGTAGAGGTGGTAATAGATATGTGATGGTGCTAGTTGATGATTTCNATGAAGCATTTGATATGTTCACCTCATTTGTCAAGAAAACTCAAAATCAATTAGGACATCAACTAGCATCAATAAGATCTGACGATGGTACTGAATTTGAGAATACTAAGTTTGATGAGTTCTGTGATGAACATGGTGTTAATCATAACTTTTTTGCTCCTAGAACCCCACAGCAAAATGGGGTTGTTCAAAGGAAAAAAAGAACTCTTGAAGACATGCCAAGAACCATGCTCCTATCTAGCAAACTACCTCACAGCTTCTGGGCTAAAGCAATAAATACTGTTTGTTACATAATCAATAGATGCATGACCAGACCTCTGGTAGAGAAAACCCCCTATGAATTACT
>ML397306.1:0-29204 GCA_005239525.1 Nicotiana knightiana | reverse complement strand
TATAGGGAGGAGCAATAAGGGTGGACATGTGGGATCGGGTTGCACGCCGCAACAAGGAGCGATAAGGAGGACATTAATATTTTTATTGTTTATAAATTAAAGCCTGGAACACTCATTGTTTTATTGTCACTACTTCATATTCTACTCTTTCTATTATTTAAAGTGAAACTTGTTTCGTTTTCAATTGTTGAGACATAAATATTGTGAAAGGATTTGACTTAAATTGTGAAAATCCTTTTTATAAATAAAGAGATGTGATTGTCTGGTGGGAGCGGGTTGCACGCCGCAACAAGGAGTGATAAGGGTGGACAGGTGGGATCGGGTTGCACGCTGCAACAGGAGTAATAAGGTTGATATATTTATAGGGAGGAGTAATAAGGGTGGACAGGTNAAAAACAAAGATTTGAAAACTTACTATTTTATATTACTATTTTTCATATTTTAGCACTACTTCTATCTAAAGTTAAAGTTTGGAACCTTGAAAATTATTTGAGAGTTGGTTATAGCTGAGGCCTGGAAAAGGCGGCTGAGTTATTTCATTGTTATTGCAGTACTTAATTATTTGTTTAGATTTCCTTCTTGCTTTATATTTATTGTCTCGGTTATATTTTTCCTGTTCGTGTAGAATTTTTTTATTGCGTTATAGTATATATTATTGTCACATGTTATATGTTGTTAATGTCCCGCCGTAGCCTCGTCACTACTTCGTCGAGGTTAGGCTCGACACTTACTCAGTACATGGGGTCGGTTGTACTGATACTACACTCTGCACTCTTTTGTGCCGATCCAGGTATCGACCAGCAATAGAGATATTTAGAGCGGCTATTCATTCATTCGGAGACACGATGTATATCTGTCGGTGTTCACAGATCCCGAGAGTCTTCTCCTATTTCCATAAACGCTGTTTTATTTTATTCAGAACAGTTACATTATTTCTTTCAGCCCAGTATTTGTAGTATTCTTTAGTAGTTCATGAATTGTGACACCAGACTCTAGGGTAGTTCTAGATTTATTTATATAATTAGTTCGTGGCTCGGCTTAATTTATTATTTTTTTATTTTATATTCGGAAGTATTTATTGAAATCCATTGGATCAAGTTTAATTTAAAATTATTCTATCCTGTTTAAGTGATTAATTAATGGAAATACTTGAGCGAACTCTAACATTGGATTCCCTAGCAAGTGTGGTGTTAGGCGTCACCACGATCCCTAAGGTTGGGAATTTGGGTCGTGACAATAATATGGGTATTTTGTAATTATTATTGTCATCTATTAGATATGGTGGTTGTTCATTAGATATGTATTTATATTTATTCTTATCATGTGTTTACTAACCATATTCCTTCTAACCTCTTTGTTTATCATAAAGTCTATCATCTTTAAATAAGTTATTCTGAACAATCTTTTCTGGCCACTACCATGCGTTTCTTGCTTCAATCATTTACCCTAACAGTGCCTCAACTCTGTCTACTCCCCTAAACGGCTTCTTTGCCTACCGGTTTCGACCTTAGGATGGCATAGTCTGGGCATAACTACTCTCAGCATTACTAGACATGGCAAGCTTTCTCAAGATGTTCTTTATAACAATACTATAATATGATAAACAATTATGATATTCAAGAGATTATAAGGAATATAAAAGTTTAGCTATACATGACTATGAATAAGTATACCTAATGTTGTAGCTCGTTTGAATGCTCCATAGTTTTTTAAGATATATTTTTATTTAAGAGAGTATTTTAGAGAGATGGTAGAGAAAGTGTGGTTTTAAAACTTCGAATGAAGAGCTTGCTCCTCTTCTTCGGTTTAGCTTTTTATTTATAGCTGAAGGTAGTTGATACCAAATTGTCCTAATTGCCCTTTTTCTGTACAAATGGGCGGTTCTAATTAAAAGCTTAAAAAGTAAAAGAGTGCATGTCCTTTTCTTTACATTTGGACGGCTTATACTATTCTACTTTTGTCTTATTATAAGAAAATAAAAAACTTTACATAATTATATTTCTTTATGTCTTTATCATAAGTCTTTTTCTGTCAGTCATCTCCTTTATGTCATTTTCTTGTCTGGAATCTGTTTTATGTGGTTTTCTTTCTTATCTTCTTTGCTGGATCTGATTTATTTCTTTAGCTGGCTTCATCTAACTGGACATCTGGGATTACGTTATCTTCTCCGTTGCATTTTGAGCATATGTGATCAGGGTATACTGGTCCAACTAATTTGCAGTATCTGGTCATTATCTGTTGAGAAATAAAGTCTTTTCGTATAGCTCTTGTAATTGGTTATTGCTCGGGTCTAAGTAATGTCATTACCTATTTTTGTATCTCTTCCATGTCGTTTTCTCGTAGTTANTTAGGTAGTTATTTGCTAGCTCGCTAAGTATTGTAGATAGTCCAATTATCCTTTTATTTGCGTAGAAATCAGGTATTCCTACTTTAGGTATCTCTGGTTGTTGCTCTATCTCTTCGGGTATGATCATGTCTCGTGTAAGTCCTATTTTAATAACTTGAATTGGTGGCTTATCTCATCATGGAGTATTTCTGCTGGTGCTGTATAGAATTTTATAAAAAATAGGTTTCCTTTGGTAATTCTTTTATAGGTAGTAAAGAGTTTTTATATTTGTGGTATTGTAGCTATTTTTTTCTCCTATAGATGTATATACGGTACTAAGTAGTCAGTAATTGTAACAANTGCTGTATAGAATTTTATAAAAAATAGGTTTCCTTTGGTAATTCTTTTATAGGTAGTAAAGGGTTTGTATATTTCTGGTATTGTAGCTATTTCTTCTCCTGTAGATGTATATACGGTACTAAGTAGTCCGTAATTGTAACAAGTGTTTACTAGGTTTGCACTAGTTCCTGGTTGTGCTATAAGGCGGTTGTAACCTTGTAGTGGTTGTGTTATATAGTCTTCTGCTGGATTTTTTGTAGTTTTGGATCTTGGATTTAGGTTTAAAAAAGTCTGTAGTTTGTGGATATTTTCGATATATGATCTGGTTATATGATTGTATATGATTGTATGTTTATTTTTCTTGGTTCATGCTATCTTTGTATGTGTTTATTTGGGGTGGTATGTATAATGGATCTTTTCTTATTTTTTGTATAAATGGTTTGTCGAATACTACATTCATATTTGAATTATTATACCTTGGCTTGCTAGTTCCTGCTGCTGATGTGTTGTTAGATGCTGCCGTTGTACCTGAAATACTAGATTTTTCGTTAGATTGAGTTTTTAGGTGTTTCTCATCGTCACCTTTTAGCTCCGCATATTTTAAGTCATGCTGCTGACTTAGCTCCGCGTTTTTAATGTCACGCTGCTGACATAGCTCATTCTGTTCTATCTTTTGCAGTCTCGTTCCTATACTGTCCACTTGCAAGGAAAGTGTAGTAAGGATTGAGAGTATATCTGGAGTGTTATCTTCTGTTTGAGTACCTTTGTCTTGATAGGTGATCTGCAATCACATTCTTGTTAGTTGAAATTACTTCAATTGTAAATGTAAAGTTTTGTATGTTCAATACAAGTCTCCGTATTTCTTTTGTAGTAACTGAATCCTGTATTTTTCTTGTAAGCCACCACTTAACTTGTGTATTATCTGTTCTTACAATGAATTTATTATAAACTATATAGGGTTCAAATGCTAATAAACATTTATATAACGCAAATAGTTCTTTTTTATTTATTTTCCATTTTATTTGTGGTTCTGTATATGATCATGAGTAATATCTACAATGGTATTCTATTTTTTCATTATCATATTTATATTTGAGAACTCCTCCATAGCTGTGATCACTAGAATCAGTTTCTACCAATAAGAATGTGAAACTATGGTTACAAAATTTGTTTGTAAAACTAAAATTTCAAGGTTAATTCCGCTAGCCGCAAGATATTATGAAAAGACATTTAAATCATAATGTCTTTTTATTTTCTTATAATAAGCCAAAAACTCCCCATACGCAAACAAATGGTATCAAAGCTAAGAAAAGTAAATTATTATTAAGCATTTACTTCAATATATAAAACTATGGATAATAACACTAAAAACAATAGTACAAAACTGCAACCCAGTAAAAAACAAATACCTATAAACAATAAGTCAATTACAGAAATTAGGCAAATTAAAATAAATAAAAAATTAAGGAAAGTAAAAAAGAAACTAAAGAAACTATACCCAGAATATAAATATTTAAGTATTACTAAAATAGACAATACTAGGCTATCCCAATTAATAGATACTATATCTAAAATAGAATACAAATATATTTACTATCTTAAAAATAAAAAACGAATAACGATAAAAAATACAAACAACATCTTCTTGAAAGCATTAGGGAAAAAAGACAAGAATTAAAACATAGAAAAAACAGACTAACTACTAATATATTGTAGGAACCTGCCTCAAATCCTTACTAGCACAAAAAAGAATTATATTAGAATTACAATTACAAATACAAAGCTTAGAATATAAATACCAACTCCCCTAAACGGCTTCTTTGCCTACCGGTTTCGACCTTAGGATGGCATAATCTGAGCTTAACTACTCTCAGCATTACTAGACATGTCAAGCTTTCTCAAGATGTTCTTTATAACAGTACTATAACATGATAAACAATTATGATATTCAAGAGATTATAAGGAATATAAAAGTTTAGTGATACATGACTATGAATAAGTATACCTAATCTTGTAGCTCGTTTGAATGCTCCATAGTTTTTTAAGATATATTTTTATTTAAGAGAGTATTTTAGAGAGATGGTAGAGAAAGTGTAGTTTTAGAACATCGAATGAAGATCTTGTTCCTCTTCTTCGATTTAGCTTTTTATTTATAGCTGAAGGTAGCTGATACCAAATTGTCCTAATTGCCCTTTTTCTTTACAAATGGGCGGTTCTAATTAAAAGCTTAAAAAGTAAAAGAGAGCCTATCCTTTTCTTTACATTTGGACGGCTTAGAAATAAAGTAAAAAGTTAATTACTATTCTAGTTTTGGCTTATTATAAGAAAACAAAAAACTTTACATAATTGTATTTCTTTATGTCTTTTTCTGTCGGCCATCTCATATACAGGGAAGGCAATAAATTGGCAGACCATCTGACTAACTATGCACTTGAGGTTGGGACAATCGAATGTCAAGACTTTTCGCAGTTAGATTCACAAGGAAGGTTGGTGAATGAGGATAAAATGCAATGCCCATACGTAAGAGTAAACGTAGCAAGAAATTGAGGAGTGAAAGGGTGTCAAAGGGGAAGGAGATCACATGAACATATGAGATACAACATCATACTCAAGTCCTTATGGAGGAGTGATTTCGTTGATGGTTTTAACTAACGTCCTGTTCTTTTTTGCAGGAAATGTTACTGTCTCTATGACCTACTATTTGAGGAACTTTCAGTTGGTGGTATTAATACTTTGTACTCATTACACTGGAAGAGAATCGAAGGTAGGCATAAGCATAGAAGCGAGGAGAAGTATGTTCTTGCCCAGTTCCTATATCATAGGAAGGAATTTATTGGAAACATATTGGGGATTGAAGGAGGTACTATGGAATGAGAGACAACTATACAGCAGCACCTCAATGATATACAAAAAAGCACCATAATTCCTATGTCATATCCACTATGGAATACACACCCAAATTGTATCAAAATGATCTATGACAACTGTGTACAAGTATGGTACACGGGGGATGATCGCAAGAAAGCGTGTGAAATTCATAACTGGTGGAGTAGAAATCAGGATACCTTCAACAATCAAAAGGCACATACAGGGAGGGAGTCAGGCAAGAAAAAAGATACAACATCTTGATTATGAGGGAGAATACACAGTATATAAATCCATCAAACACATGGCAATGGGGCTAGGAAAAGGAGTTTGGCCAGAAGGTATGGGATCAAGAGCGGTTCGTTGGATCATACACACAATACACCTCAGGATTTCAAAGTACAGGAAAGGATTAGGCGCATACAGAAGAGCAGACTATGGCTGGAAATCACAAGACATGAAAAACAGAAATGTCGTAGGACAAATACAGGAAAGGTTCTGATGGATGATACAGAGGTTTTCCTTTGATCATAGGGAAGCATTGAGTGAGAAAAAATGGCATATTTTGGTATCCACATCAAGCATGACATACAAAGAAGACAATTGGCATGGAACATCACAGGGCAATACATAAAGCAAACTAGAAATATGGACAAAAAGGTCCAGCATCATCACGATTTTCTGTAGCTGGGCAGTGGTGAAGATTCACATTTTGGCAATATTTTGGGCAGCAACAAGAGAAATTAAATACCATATATGCAAAAGACATGTTGTACCCGGGGATTTGAACTATGCAAAGGAGGAGGAATTCATCTTCAAAGAACTCATTTATCCTAAGACTGAAAATGGCTACAGATGTAATAGGCTAGTTTTTATATATATGACAGACTTTAGAGATTTGTTGGATAAATTTCTCAATCTCACGGATCAATCTCCATAGCTCTGATACCATGTCGAAATCTTAACCATTGACAGAGCATAGAATCGTGAGGAAGAAGAAAGGAGTTCTGGAAATTTTCAACTACTTTGATTATGCACAGTGGAGTTAGTTATATACATCTACTATAATTAAAAGAACCCCCAACTTATATTATCTACACTTAGGACCCAAGACAACTAACTACTACTACTATTAACTCCTATTTCCAATAGGTAGGACTGGTATTTTGCTCATTAAAAGCCTCATAATTGTCCAGTGAATCAGTTTCATTCCCTTCCTCCTCCTTAACCTGTTCTGCCCAGCTTTTGGAAAGATACTCATCTTCATCCTCTTCATATTTCTTTTCTGAATCATAATCATACTCTCCTTCCTCATAACCAATCCTTTCCTTAGGCTTTTTTTTGCTGAAGACATCATCGACAGTGTTTGTTGATGGTGTGATGAGTGTACTGAGTTCGCTGATCGACCAAAAAGATCATTAGATGGTATTTCATGATTGGAAGTATTCAAACCAACTCCAACATGCTCGTTCCTCGATGGTAAATCAGCTTTAGGTGCATTAGGGATGAAGTTACTGGTGAGTGCATTGAGAGGATTCAAATTCTCCAGAATTTTAGCTCCTACTGTCGTGAGGTTAATAGTGGTAGGCTTCTGTGATCCCCCTCAATCTCCATAATCTGCATATCCTTACCCTCAACTGAATCATTATCCATCAAAACCTCATAAGAGTTCAGACTACACAGATTGTTTGCACCATCAGTTTGATCAGCATGATGCACCTTCTCGCGACCAGCCGCAGCAAATCATGTGGAAGGTGTTGTGCATCATGAAGGAGGACATATAACTCAAGGTTCACAAGGAGCATCACAAGCAAGAGGATGAGATTATTTCTTTACAGGAGCACAATACCAGCAAATTCTGGATTTACTGAGGAAGGACTCACCACCACCAGATGACATGAAGGCACAGAATCAAGCTACAGCTGCAGGTACAATCACTGCACTATCTACCAATATGAATAATTTAGATGAAAAGAGTGGTGATTGGATAGTGGACTCAGGAGCAACTCATCATATTTCATCTACCTTAGACTTAATGAGTAGCGTGAGAAGAGTAGATGGTAGGAAGCAAGATAGAGTGACATTACCAAATGGTGTTACCACAAGAATTGAACGCATAGGAAATGCTCTTCTATCAAATATTGATAAGCTTGAAAATTTGCTACATGTTCCTGACTTTAAGTTCAACCTAATGTCAGTGTCCAAGCTTACAAAAGATCTGAAATGTGCAGCCATTTTTTTGCCTACATTATGTATATTTCAAGACCTTTACAATGGCAGGGTGAAGGCGATTGGTAAAGAAAATGAAGGTCTTTACATATTAAAAGGAAGAGGAGTCAGGGCCTTTTCAACAAGGGTGGATATGAGAAGATCGAGTGGTGAAACAGCACACCTGTGGCATGAGAGATTAGGACATGCTTCTATTCCTGCTATGCAACATCTTTCTTTTTTACATAATAAAGTAGACAGTAGTGTGCAAGATAAATGTACCGTTTGTCCTCTAGCTAAACAGTCTAGATTTAGCTTTACTAGCAGTAAAAACAAAAGTACTAGAGTCTTTGAATTGGTTCACATGGATGTTTGGGGACCATACAAGAAAAGCACTCATGATAGGAAGCATTACTTCCGCACTGTCGTGGATGATTTCTCCAGAGCTACTTGGATTTTCTTGATGCAATTTAAAAGTGAAACTATTACTTTCTTGAAACAGTTCCTCTTTATGGTTAAGACACAATTTGATACTTGTGTTAAGACACTGAGAACAGATAATGGCAGGGAATTTTTCAATGCACAATGGAATGAAGTCTTGATGATACAGGGAATTATTCATCAGAGTAGCTGTCTGTATACACCCCAGCAGAATGGTGTAGCTGAAAGGAAACCCAGACATATATTGAATACTGCTAGGGCCTTAAAATTTCAAAGCCAGGTTGCTTCTTCATCATGTCCTGCCCCTGCTACTACTGATTTATCAGGTGGTTCACCAGCAGCTCTATCACTAGATGCCTCCATACCCCTACCATCCTTAGTAAGAGTTTGTAAATATGTATTCACATCCTTATGAAGCCTTGCCAACTTCTCACGATCTTGCTCAGCCTCCATATTTTTCAGTTGGTCCCCCAGTAACCTGCCCAGCTTTTTGAGCATCACCTATAGCCATAGCATTACTTGGATTGTCATTAGTAACCATACCACTAACACCAGTCCTAAATGAAATAGGATCCATATGAGAGGCATTCTCCTGAGCAGTCCCTGGTCCTATAGATAAATTCTGCACATCCCTATTTAGTTCTTAATCAATTAGAACATCGTCAGCTTATTGTTTTTGTAACAATTTAGCATTCAAGTATCCCTTGCATCACCGTGTAAATTTCGATACTACTCTGATCACTATTCTTCTCTCCAGCTACTTCTACCATTGTGTTCTTCTTTCTAAGCACGCGACATGCCGATTCGACATGTCCTTGGTGCTTACAAACATTGCAATAACCTAGAAGATTATCATAGACAACTTCTTGAAAAACCTCAATGACCTTACTAGATTCATTGTCATCATGTTGTAATCAAACATGTTGCGTCAACTTAGCAACTAGATCAACAATAACTCTGACCCTAGAAGTGCTAGGTCTAGATTTCACATGTGTTTCTTTGTCGATAGCGATTGGCTTTCCAACTGCCGATGCAATAGATAATAAAGACTTTCCAGCAAACAATTTTGGAGATAAGTTTGGCAATGAAATCCATACCACAACCATAGTCGTTTCTTCGTTAGGATTGAAACCAATTGTCCGGCGAAAAATACGATATTGATGTTCTTCTCCTTTGTAGGGAAAGTAGTTCACTACTCTTGCTAAAGAAGTAACAAAATCTTTATGTTGATCCAACCGAACTAACAACTCTTTTGGAGCAAGATCACCAACCAAACAGTGGCCTTTAATTCCCAGAACTTTAGGTAGCAAAATACGCAAATCTTGCAAACCTGGAGATCGCGGCGACAACTGCTTGGTGAAGTCATTCCTCCACAGCAAAAGCTTGTCTTTCTTCCATCGTAAATTTTATTGTAGGTTCTCCATGGATTATATGAATTGGTTTTAGGGACAACTTTGATGTCATTTGGGCAGCTTGGTTTATAGTTAGGCGTTTGGCATAGGATTGTTGATCATTGTTGTTTATGTTTTGCTCGCTAGGGTTTATATTAGTCTCTCCTGTAGCTTGAAGCTGGGGAGAGGTGATGGCTTCCATGGGAGGATCTAAGTCACCATCCTAGAGAGAAAACAAGAGGAGATAGCATTTTTTTTGTGCGTTGCATGCTTAGGGTTTTTTCTTTAGCAAATATACCACTAGGCATGCTGCCTAGTGGTTAAAATATATATAATCCCAAAATAGGGTCCAAAACATACAAGATGTCCAAACTAAATACAAAATGTATGAAGCTACTAGCTACTAGAAAGAATAACACGCTATAATCTACTGAACTAGCTATTACAAGATGATAAGCTAAGTGAATCAGTCTCCTGTATGTGTATGTGAATCCAATTTCCAATGGAAAATACCAAGCAACACCTATCAAGCTCTCACCAGGTGTCAGGGTATGCATTCCAACGGCTAATATGAATTCCAAACAAATACACCACAGCATTGAGACCAGCTTCCAATCTTCAATGTTGTTCCAATGTGATCTATTCAAAGCAAACCCCTGTAACGTGATTATTATCTGCTCATTCATCAAACATCACATGTATATTGCATTATCATCTCCAGAATGAGTGTGTGAACACACTAATACTACTGAATAATGATAATACAATGCATAATCTAATGTGCAGTTGCAGCTTCATATGTGTGCAGTGGAACCCCAATTGATATCATTGTAGCCCATAAATGATCCCTTGATATCTTCTGCAAAAATATAATGCATAATGTATTGAACAGTATAATCGAAAATAAGGATTTGCACATCACAGACCTACTGTTCATTAGGGTTTTGGCATATGCATTTTTTATCTCGATCAGTACCTGCCTTGTGTAAATAAGACCATATAACCTTAGAATGTTCCCAGATTGAGCATTATAACATGCTAATACCACTGAACAACATCCTATTTTTACACAGTATAAAGCAACCAACACAAAAGCAGGAAAGTCCAGAACAAACCTAAAGCTTGTCTTGTGCCCTAATAAGCCTTTTAAACTAGTGAAGACTAATACGTGAACTTCTAAAGTGATAAAAATACTGAATATTGCTAAACCACCCTCACAATTAGCATAAAATTCTAATACCACTGGGGCATGATTCAGCAAAGACCAGCAACACAAGGGGATATGTTCATCTGGATCATTAGCTTTTGATAATATCATAAGTAGACATAAGTGCACCCTCATCAATCTTCTTATCATACAAGTCCTCTGCACAATTAAATTGTCTCTAAACTGAGCATGTGATCATGCTAATACCACTGGAAAATACCTTAATAGCATCCAGTTAAAGACTAACCAACGAAAACAAACAGATAGGTGCAGGATCAAACCATGTGAAGCCATTAATCTGGGCTCTTCTCTTTGTTGTTCTAACCCTCAGATTAGGATTTTGTGACTTGTCTAAATTGATCAACCTCCTCCATGCACTAGACAGTTCAGAGAAGATTGAAATTCAATTGTACCTGCAAAAGAAAAAATAATGTTAGCTATAAAATCTACCACTGAGTTGCCTTCTCTAAACACATGTTGAAAGATCACATTGAAGATGTCCTTTATCTCCTTAATTCTCTTCACATCATGAGAAATTTCCCATGGTGGAACCCATTCCCCTTCAATCACCTTCTTCAGCACCAATGAATTAGTCTTCAAGATGAGAGGGTGCAGATCATTCTCCACACAGAATTCTAAACCTTGAACAATAGCCTTAGCTTCAGCTACTACATTAGTTGTCACCCCCATGTCTTCTGCCCTAGCATACACCAAATCTCCTTCATCATTCCTCACACAAAATCCTAGGGAACCAGGGCCAGGATTGCCCTTTAAAGCTCCATCAATATTGCATTTGTACTAGCCATGTAAAGGCATCTGACATGTTACTCTTCTAGTGATCAATATAGGTTTATAGCCTTCAAAGAATTGTATCATATCTAGCCATAACAGTGGAATATTAGGCAACCAAGCATACCTCACCCTTACCAATTTATGTAGTGTCCTATTGACTTCATGAATCACCCTATTTGTAGGCACTGAACCCCCATGTTTACCTGCATTTCTTCTCTTCCAAATCTCCCAAGTGATGATAGCTGGTACTGATTGAAATAATGGTCTTAACTTTTGACAACATTGAGCATACCACCAATGCCTTATGACTTGCTTCAACTGAATCAATGGCACAGTGATTCTAGCAGCTCCCATGAACAATTTCCACACCTTAGAGGCATTACGACTTGTGACAAAAATGTGTTCTATGGTCTCCTCTTGAGGCTGTTGGCAATACCAACACCTAGACACCACCATTTGCCCTTTCCTCCTCCACATATCATCAATAGCTATTATTTGTCTCCACAACCTCCACAGAAAAAAGGATATCTTGGAAGGTAGACCCTTTATCCACATTAGCTTGTACTCTTGATTAGGATTAGCCATATGTCTTGAATTTTCCAAGCACTACTCACACTAAACTTGCCTGATGGATTTGGCATCCGGTATGGGTTTCCCAATATTCCTCACTCCCATCATATTGTATGTTTGATCTAATATGTTCAGCAATTTCCTCAGTAAAGCTTTGATCCAGTAGCTCATCATTCCATGTATCCCTTGCCTAAATTATGCCACTTCTTGAAGATCTTCATTAATTGGAAAGTCTTTAGGAAGTACATGATATAATGCACCTAATCCAGTCCAACTTTCATGTCATATATTAGTTGTTCCACTCTTCATCTCCCAAAGAATCTCATGTTATACCTCTTCTCTTGCATTCCACATTTGTCTCCACACATGTGATCCTTCTCTAAACTGCACCACTGTTGGAAATTCCTTCTTGCAATACTTGTTTCACATAAAGTTAGACCACAAAGATTTTGTTGTCCTAAATCTCCACCATATCTTTGCAAGCAATGCCCTATATACATCATAAAGAGATCTAAATCCTAGACCTCCTTATTCTTTAGGTAGGCATAAGTTTTGCCAAGAAGACCGGCACCTGCTCCTTCATTCTTCCTTTGAACTCCAAAAGAACCTTGCAAATAGTTTGTGTAAATGCCCCAATATATTGTTTGGTGGATCCATAACTGAAAGCATATGGACAGGCATACTTTGCAACACACTAGAGATGAGTGTTGCTTTCCCTCCAAAGGATAGGAGTTTACCTTTCCATGAGTGTAGTTTAGCTTTCACATTCTTGATTAGATCCCCATAATATTCCTTCCTTCTCCTAGCAAGGTAGGTAAATGAGAATTTACCTTTTGCAAATCCAGTGATACTCCCTACTTCTTGAAATATTCCATGCGCCACCTTAGCATACATATAATATGAGCTTTTAGATTTTTTGATCATCTGTCCAGATACTTTCTCAAAATTCCCCAACACTGATATTATCTTGCACAAGGAGGGAGTATAAACAATGCTATAAATAGAGGATCCCCTTGTTTCATCAAACAGTTTTTTTAATGATCTTGATTGCACCTCAGCTGATGGTAAAACCAATGTTGGAGATAGAGGATCCCCTTGTTTCACGCCTCTAGTGGACTTGAAAAACCCTGAAACCTGTCTATTCACCAACACTGAGTACCAATTGTTAGATAACAGATTCCACACCATGTTGATGAAATGTTCTGAAAACCCCATCTTCTTGCCTCTCAGCCTTATTTCAGTCACAATTTCTTGAGTCAATAATATATTTTCAAATATACTCCTTCCCTTCACAAATCAAGATTGATTTGGAGAGATTAATGAAGGAAGCAGCCTCTCCATTCTATCATGTAACACCCTAGATAATACTTTGTTGATGAAGTTGCTCAAGCTTATAGGTCTTAGATCAGAAAATGTCTCCACCCTATTTTTCTTAGGAATCAAAACCAAGTTTGTGTGAGTGATGGACTTGGGCAGTGTTGCACCTCCATTAAACTGTAGGGCCATGTTGTATATATCACCACCAACAATTCCCCAACAAGTTTGATAGAATTGGCCAGTGAATCCATCCGGTCCAATAGAACTTTCCCCACTAAGCTCAAATATTTCTCCCTTCACTTCATCCAATGTTGGCAATCTACTCAACTTCATATTCTGGTTCAATGTAAGCATTAAAGGAACATTATCAATCATTTAGAAGTCAGTTGCATCACTTTCACTAGAAAACTGCCTTTGATAGAAGTCCACTGCAGCATTAGCTAATTGATCTTGATCTTCAATCCACACCTCATTGCCTGTTTGGATTCTCTTCAATTGCAGCTTCTTTCTCTTACCATTGACATGGTTTTGGAAAAAGCTTGTGTTCCTATCACCTTCAGCAAACCAAATCATCCCAGCTTTTTGCTTCCAATACTGCTCATCAATATTCAAGTACTTCTTCAATTCAGATTGAGCTTTTTGAAGCACAATCCTATTTCCAATTATAGGTTCTTCTTCAAACATCATCTCCTTCACCATAACAATGTCCTCCAATATAGCCAGTTGCTTGAATATATCTCCAAATGTATCCTTACTCCATTTTGAAAGAGCTGCCTTCACCCTCTTGAGCTTCTGCTTGAACGTCAAAAAGGATTCCCTATGAAATCAGCTTCCTAATTCTGCTTCACCACTTCCATAAATGTAGTGTGCTTTGTCCAAAAGTTGAGGAATCTGAATGGCTTGACAAATTTGTAGTATTCTCCCCACAAGTCATTAGCAATGAAGCATGTTCTGATCCAGTTATGATTAGTTGTTCAACTTTAATGGTTGGCAATATGTTCAGAAATGGAAAATTCACAAAGATCCTATCCATCCCCTTGAAAATACACTGAGCATTGGGTCTACCATTCCCCATGTAAATGGAATTCTTTTATACCCTTGATCAAATAGACCACAAGAGTTTACATAGAATGCAAAATCCTCATATTCAAGAGGATGTACGGGTAGTCCCCCTATCTTCCCATCTTCATTCAACACCGCATTGAAATCCCCTCCAACAATCCAAGGTAGCTTTATATCACTTGCTAAGTAGTATAAGTGATCCCATAATTCTAGCCTCTCAAAGGCTGAACATTTAACATAAACAAATGTCACCATCATGTTCTGCCCCAACTCATGATGAAAGACTTTGACAGTTACTTGTTGCTCAGTATCCTCCACAAGTTCCCATTCCACCACTGAATCAAAGAATAATCATATTTGCCCATTAATATTTGAAAAAACAATCTCCATATTTAACTCATTCTGTACCTGTTAATGAATCCTTTCTTTTGAAAAGTCTCCATCAATGCAATGACACAAAAGTTATGCTCTCTAATCATATTGATCACCCTAGGAAAGACCTGATGTTTGTTCACATACCTAATATTCCATATGTGTGTTTTGATCATCATTTGGACAGGGAAGGTGCCCTTCTAGGAATAATTCTTAAAGTTATTTAGTGCTCTTTAGTTTGTTTCTTTGTCTTCTTTCCCCCTTTAGCACTGGCTCTAGGAGATAAGTCTACCTCCCTCATAACTTGCTTAAAATTGCCGTCAGTAGATTCAATGTCTTCTTCATCCTCCATTGGTTGCTTCCTTTCAATGTCTTCATTAACTGGTACTACATTATGTGTGACAATGTCATGTTGATGTTGAAATGGTGTCTTCAATGTCACATTAACTTGTAATTGCATCATTGGACCAGTGCCATATTCACAAAGCGATGGAACTACTTCTACCTCTCCTATAGGCTTGGAACAATTGATTGCCCATAATGATCCTCAACCTTTTCATCCATCTCCATTTTCCTTTTGCTATTCTCCATTGAAGTCACAGCATCCTGCATTAATTTGAATTGCTGCTCATAAACACTGCGCAGTGCAGAATTTACTGTAGCAAATTGTACAGGAAACATTGTTCCATTGGGATCACACTCCTTAGCATGGCCAGTTTTTTGGTTTAAGCACACTCTATCATCCCTAAAATTTGTATTAACATCCTCATCATTTCCCTTTTCCAATGCATAAGCTATAACACCATCAACAATAGCCAAAATCTCCCCATTTTTGTTAGGGTTTACTGTTCCATTGCCTTTCTTCTTGGTCAGAGACAGTTGAGTTGATCCTCCTTGATTTCCAGCTTCCTTTGATGATCCATTACCACTTCCAATTGATTTCCTTGATTGTTGAATCATAGAACTCGAGCTACAATCAACCCTATTTTTTGGTCTGCTAGGGTTTACTGTAGCATCTTCATAATTTCCAGTTTTTTTATACTGATTGTTCTCCCTCTTTTCCTTGTCTCTTGCTTCTATTGTTGTGCCTAGCTGATCCTCCATCACCTCAACTTCATCACTCCACAAAGCCTTCGGAGAAGTCACCTCATTTACATCCTCCATTTGCCCAGAATCAACATGAGTTTGAGACGGGATCTCATTCATGAGTGGTTGGTGGTCACATTGAGTTTCATTAGTTCCTCTTTCCTGGTTCCGAACCTTTTATTTACCTAGTCAATTGTAAATTACTTATTATACCTCTCATCAGTTCTATGATCCCTAGAAATAGTAGCATTAGCTTTAACTAATTCTTGACCACCTTTAGGGGCTAATGAATGAATCCCTGAAGGAGTAGGATTCCCAGCCTTCTGATTGTCTAACACCTTCTCAACTGCTTCCTTCTTCACACGGTTTAGCTCCTCTTGTATCCCTTCTCCAGATGGATTAGGTTTATTCTTTATCCCAACTGTCCTAATCCCAGTAGACTTAGGATTAGGGCTTGCGACTCCGGAAGTGTTTTCCTTTACCTTCTCCTGCTCATTCTTGGATTGATTTTCACCTTGTTCTCTTTTTTTACCATTGCCTTGATATTCACCTTTTGCCTTCAGTAATCTGTAGTGTGGGTTGATCAGCTTCCTCAATTGCCAATGCATTAAGTTTGTTCTTTATTGCAACTTCATCAACTTTAGCTTTCCTTTACCTTTGTCAGTTTCCACTCCTTGTGCATCTCCAATTATGTGGCCCCTATTATCTCTTTGATACTTATTCTTCCTTGCTTGCATCCATTCCTGCTTGGCATGATTAGTAACTGGCTTACCAACTACTTTTCCACTTGTTAATACCTTAGTTGAATTAGCAGTTGTCGCAATTGTATCACTACGTACCACTACTGCTTTGTCATTGCCTTGATCATCTCCTTCTTCCTTGATTTTTTTGTGCAATTCTGGATGAATTACCCGATAATCTCCCTCATTATGCCCTTGCTTCTTACATGTCTTGCTATACTTAGGCATGTAATCATATTTTATTTTAATCCATTTGGATTCCTCAGGTCCAGTCTCATCAGCTTGTTCTATAATTTTGATCCTCTGAGGCAGTGTAGTGAGTAAATTTACTTCCACTTTCACCTTAGCACAACTAGGTAGTATGCCATTTTGAGTAGCCAATCAACATGTAATGGTCTGCCTACAACATTAGCTAAAGAGAACACAAAGTCCTTACCAAAGAAATTAGGTGGGAGGTCCTGAAAAGAGATCCAAGCAATTGCTATTGGTGTTTCAACATCTGGAGACCACCATGGACTCCATTTAGTGCATCTCATCTTCCAAAACTCTCTGTGTGCTTTTAAATAGATTGCAAGCTTGGATAATAAATGAATATAGTCCTCCATTAACGATAACTTAATCAAAACATGAGTATCTTCAATAAAACCTATCAAACATGATCCTTTAAGCTCGCACTAGATAGGTATAGCCTTCCTCAACTCTTGTATCATTGGATTTACATATGAGAATTTGCCCAGAACTGCTAGATGAAGTCCCTGTTGCACAATTTATTGTTTAGCCTCTGCTTTCTTCCATCTTACCATTGGTTCTCCATGTAAAATCTCGACTGCGTTTAGGTTTGTAGGGTTTACGTGCATGGGGGTATTTAATGCTTGTGGATGAAGGATTTTTGCATAGTTTTGGATGTTTGTAGGGTTCACGAGTGTTTGGGAGATTGGTGTAAGGTTTGAAGACAACTAACCAACCTCCATAGAAGGCTAGGCAGTGGCCGGATTGGCCACGGGAGGCCTCGCGATAGCTACTCGATGAGTTCTTCGCAAAATCGCCAATCGCTAGAGCTAGAGAGCAGCGGGTTTTAGGTTTTTCATGCTTAGGGTTTAGTTTTTTTTTAAATAAAAATACCACTAGGCATGATGCCTATTGGCTAATATATAAAGAAAATCCAAAAATAGGTCCAAAGCTTACAAAATGTCCAAACCAAAATAGAAAATGCATGAAGCCGTTAGCTACTAAAAAAATAGAAAAGCTAAAGTCTAATAAACTAGCTATTACACCATAATAAGATGAGTGCTTCCTTCTCCTATCAGTATAAGTGGATCCAATTTCCATTGGAAAATACCAAGAAGCACCTATCAAGCTCTCACCAGGCACCAGGGTAAAATGTCCATAGACAAAAATGAATTCCAAGCATCTCCACCACAGAGTTGAAGCCAGCATAGTCTTCCAAGTGTAGAAACTATATGATATACATATGTTGTAAACTAATTTTGTCCAAGTATTAATCATGTGTTCACTCATCAAAATTAACATGTAAAAGAGTATGGCTTTAGGCAGACTTTGCAAGGCAAATTCCAAGCTTGAGCTGGCTTTAGTCAGGCTTTGCAAGGCAAAAGCCAGGCTTGAGCTGGCTTTAGGCAGGCTTTGCAAGGCAAAAACTAGGCTTGAGCTGGCTTTAGGCAAGCTTTACATGGAAAAAGCCAGGCATGAGCTGGCTTTAAGCAGGCTTTGCAAGGCAAAATCCAAGCTTTGTTCCTATGCCTTTTTTTGTTCTTGTAAGCTCAGATCCTTCCGTGCTTGAACCTTTACTATAGACACCATTCTAAACATTGCTAAACCATCCTTATATTGAGCATGATAGCATGTTAATACCACTGAGAAATGATTCAACATTCTCCAGAAATACCACATGACAAGTTCAGCGTTTTTCTTAGCGTTTAGCCATATCAGAAGTAGGATAAATTGTACCATCCAACACCTGCTTATCGCATTGTTCCAGTACACTATCAAAGCAACCCCAGGATGAGAATGTGACCATGCTAATACCACTGGAAAGTACCTTAATAACATACAGAATGAGACAAAGAAACATGCAGGCTTGTGCAGAGTCCAATTCTGTGAAGCCATCTGTCTGGGGTTCTTCTCTTTGCTATCTTAACCCTAAGGTTAGGTGTTTGAGATTTGTCTAGATTGATCAACCTCCTCCATGAACTAGAAAATTTAGAGAACGAATGAAACTCAGATGTACCTGCAAAAGAAAACACAATATTAGTTATAAAATCCGCCACTGAGTTGCCTTCTATGAACACATGTTGAAAGATCACATTGAAGTTGCCCTTCATCTCTATAATTTTATTCACATCATGTGCAATTACCCAAGGACGATCACATTCCTCTTCTATCACCTTCTTCATCACCAATGAATCAGTCTCCAATGTGAGAGGGTGAAGATCATGCTCCACACATTATTCCAACCCTTGAAGAATAGCCCTAGCTTCAGCCACCACATTAGTTGTCACCCCCAGGTCTACTGCCCTAGCATACACCAGATCATCTTCATCATCCCTCACATAAAAGCCTAAGGATCTAGGACCAGGATTTTCTTTTGAGGCTCCATCAGTATTGCATTTGTACCAACCATGAAAATGAAGATGACATGTTACTCTTGTCGTTATCAATATAGGTTTATATCCTTCAAAGTATTGAATCATGTCTGGCCATAACAATGGAATATTAGGAATCCAAGCATACTTCACTCTTGCTAGTTGATGAAATATCCTATTGATCTCATGAATCACCTTATTTGTGGACAATGAATCCCTATGTTTACCTGCATTTCTTCTCTTCCAAAGATCCCAAGTGATGATAGTTGGTACTGCTTGAAACAATGGCTTTAAATTTTGACAACATTGAGCATACCACCAATTCCTTATAACCTTCTTCAATTGAATCAACGGCACAATAACTCCAGCAACCCCATGAACAAGTTCCATACCTTAGAGGCAGTAGGACTTGTGACAAATATATACTCAATAGATTCCACTTGGGGGTGCTGACAACACCTAGACATCACCATTTTCCCTTGCCTCCTCCACATGTCATCGGTGGCTATTTTCTACCTCCACAATCTCCACAAGAAGAAGGATATCTTGAATGGTAAGCCTTTAATCCACATGAACTTGAATTCCTGATTAGGATCATCCCTATGCCATAATATTTTCCAAGCACTGCTAACACTGAACTTGCCTGAAGGAGTTGGCATCCAGTATGGCTTATCCCAATATCCCTCACTGCCTTTATAATGCACATTTATCCTTATATGTTCTGCAATTTCCTCATTGAAAGTTTGATCCAGCATCTGATCATCACATGCTTCCCCTTGATGTAGTTCTTCCACCTCCTGAAGATCTTCATTAATTGGAAAGTCTTTAGGTAATTCGTGATAAATTTCACCCAATATAGTCCAATTTTGCAAAATATTAGTTGTTCCACTATTTAATACCCATAGGATCTCATGTTCTACTTCTTCCCTAGCATTCAGCATTTGTCTCCAAACATGAGACCCTTCTGTAAACTGCACCACTGTTGGTAGCTCTTTCTCGCAATACTTATTCCACATGAAATTAGACCACAAATATTCTGTGGTCCTAAACTTCCACCATACTTTAGCAAATAGTGCCCTTGAAACAACATGTAAGGACCTAAAACCTAGGACCCCTTCCTTTTTAGGAAGGCAAATATTTTTCCATGAAGCACAGTGTCTGCTTCTCCCTTCTTCCTTTGTGCTCCATAATAACCTAGAAAAAATCTTATAAAGATGCTCCAGGGTATTTTTTGGTGGATCAAGGACTGATAACATGTGAAATGGCATACTTTGCAACACACTAGGGATGTTTTCCTTTCCTCCTAATGACAACAACTTCCTTTCCATGAATGCAATTTAGCCCTCACCTTCTTGATAAGATCCTCATAATAGTCTTTCCTCCTTCTAGTGTATAAAATAGGACACCCGAGATATGTGAAGGGGAATTTACCTCTTGCAAATCATGTAATAGCTCCAACTTCCTGGAGCAATCCGTTAGAAACCTTTGAATGCATGTAGTATGAACTCTTATCTTTTTCATCATCTAACCTGATATCTTCTCATAGTTCCCCAACACTTCCATAATCTTGCTCAAGGATGAAGGATGAGTAGAAGCAAAGATTATAGTATCATCATCATATTCCAAATGGTTCAAAGGATCAGACCACTTAGGCATTCCAAATCCCACAAAAGACTTGTCTTCAAAGAGCTTATTGAATGACCTAGAAAGTACCTCAGATGACAGAATGAACAATGTTAGAGATAGGGGATCCCCTTGCTTCACACCCCTTTCACACTTAAAGAATCCTAAGGACTTCCCATTCACCGATACTGAATACCAGTTATTTGACACCAAGTTCCACACCATGTTGATGAAGTGCTTTGATATCCCATCTTCCTTATCACATGCAATAAGTACTTCAATGAAACCCTATCATAAGCCTTAGACATATCAAGATTGATCACCACATTAGCCGACTTTCTCCTTAACCTTATGTCAGTGACAATTTCTTGAGTCAATAAGATGTTCTCAAATATACTCCTACCCTTTACAATTCCAGATTGAATAGGATATTAGAGATGGAAGAAAACTCTTCAATCTATCATGTAACACCCTATATAAGACCTTGGTAATGAAGTTTCTCAAACAAATAGGTCTCAACTCTATCTTTCTTGGGCAACAACACTAAATTGGTGTGAGTGATGGTTTTAGGAAATGCAGCTCCTCCATAGAAGTGTAGCACCATGTTGTGTATATCAGCACCAATAACATCCCATCATGTTTGATAAAACATGCAAGTGAATCCATCAGGACCACTAGCACTATCCCCACTAAGCTCAAAAACTACTGCCTTTACTTCTTAGTTGTTGTCAATCTGTTAAGTTCCAAATTCTGATCCATTGTGACCATTTAAGGTACATTATTGAGCGAGGAAAAGTCAGAAGCATCACCTTCATTTGTGAATTATTTGGATAGAAGTCCATTGTTGGTGTAGCCAATTGCTCCTGGTCTTCAATCCATACTCCACTACCACTTTTGATCCTCTTCAGTTGCAATTTCTTTATTTTTCCATTGACATGATTGTGAAATAAACTTGTATTCCTATCTCCTTCAGCAAACCAAGTCATCCCGGCTTTTTTCTTCCAATATTGCTCCTCAATACTCAAGTATTTCTTCAATTTAGATTGAGCCTTTTGAAGCACAATCTTGTTCTCAATTGTAGGTTCTTATTCAAAAAACATCCCCTTCACCTAACAATGTCCTCCAAAGTAGCCAATTGCTTGAAGATATCACCAAATGTTTCCTTACTCCATTTTGAAAGTGTTGCCTTTACCCTCTTGAGCTTCTTCTTGAACATAAAAAGCGGATCCACTATGAAATTAGCTTCACAATTCTTCCTCACCGCATACATAAATGTAGCATGCTTTGTCCAAAAGTTCAATAACCTGAAAGGCTTATCAAAATTAGTTGTCTTCTCCCCACATATCATTAGCAATGGTGCATGATCTGATCCAGTTCTGATTAGATGCTCAATTTCAATATTTGGCAACATGTTCTGAAATGGAAAATTCACAAAAATCCTATCAAATATCTTGAATATACATGAAGAATTGGGTCTCCCATTCCACCATGTAATTGGACTTCCTTTATATCCTTGCTCAAACAAACCACAAGAGTTTACACAAAATGCAAAATCCTCATATGCAGGAGGGTGTACTGTAAGTCCTCCTATTTTCTCATCTTCATTCAATACCACATTGAAATCCCCTCCCACCAACCATGGAAATTCCTTATCACTTGCTAAGTAATACAAGTGATCCCAAAATTCCAACATCTCCATTGCTGAACATTTTGCATAAACAAATGTCATCATCATGTGCTGCCCCAGGTCATGGTGAAACACTCTCACAGTAACTTGTTGCTCAGTATCCTCCACTAATTCCCATTCCACCACTGCATCAAAGAACAACCATATTTGCCCATTAATATTTACATAAGCAGTCTCCTTATCCAATCTCCTTCTATATCTATCAATGAATCCCTTCTTTTGAAAAGGCTCCATCAATGAAACTACACAAAAACTATGCTCCATGTTCATGTTGCTCACCCTATGAAAGGCCTGTTGTGTATTCACAGACCTTATGTTCCATATTAATGTTTTGACCATCACCATTTAGATAGAGAAGCTGCCCTCCTGGGCATTATTCTTGAAGGTTGTGGTGGATCTTTACTCCGATTATTCTTAGTTTTCGTACCTTCTTTAGCACTAGCTATAGGTGATAAATACCCTTTCCTAGCCACTTGTTTGAAGTTTCCTGCTTTTGATTCATCATCTCCTTCATCCTCCCTTGGATTTTGTCTCAATAAGTCTTTATAAATTGGTGCCACATTGTATGTAACTAAATCATGTAAATGTTGTATAGGAGTCTTCAATGGAACGTTAAGATGCAGCTGTATAACTTGATCAGTGCCAGATTGCATAGGCGCTTCCTCTATTTCCCCAGATGCTCTTGGAATAATTACACGCTCACCAGCCTGTTCAGACCCCTTCCTATCCTCCATAGAAGAAACAATCTCCTGCTTCATTTTGAATTGTAGCTCATAAAAACTACCTAGCCCAGAAGTTACTGTAGTAGTTTTCTCTGAAAGCATTGTTCTAGTGAGATCACCACCCTTCCCATTGCCTGAAATTTGGTCTGACCCCATTATATCATCCCTAACCTTCACTTTAACATCTCCATCAATTTTGTTCTCGGATGCATACACCGGAACACCATCTACATAGGCTAAAATCTCTCCAGTTGCACTAGGGTTATGGTTTATTGTAGCTGCCTCATCAGGTGAATCTGGCTTTAGGCCTGGCGTCGCTAGCCTAACACCTGGTGAGGCTGGATTTAGGCCTGGCATCGCCAACCTGTCGCCAGGTGAACTTTGCGTGTTGTCCTTATTCACCTTGTCTTATGTTGTCTTTGCTGTGCCCAACTGATCATCCTCAACCTTAACTGCATCACTCCGTAAGACCTTTGTAGAGTTTACCTCATCAAAATCCTCAATCTGCCCAGAATCTACAAATGTATGACATGGAATCTCATGACAAGATTGGTTTGTGGTCACATTGAGTTGTTTTAGCTCCTCTGTGCTAGTCACAAACCTTCTATGAACTCAATCAATTGTGGATTCCTTATTAGCCCTTTCATCAGTACATTGATCACTAGAAACACTAGAATTAGCCTAGCTAATACTTGATCATCTTTAGGAACTGAAGACTGAATCCCAGAAGGAATAGGGTGACCATTATGCTCATTTTCCACCACCTTCTCGACTGCTTCCTTCTTCACATGCTTAAGTTCCTATTGAGTATTGACTTCCTTTTCCTTCTCCTGGCCATTCTTAGCTTGTTTTTCCCCATGTTCCTTCTTCTTACCATTTCTATGATCCTCACCTTTGCCTTCAGTAATTTGTAGAGTAGGCCGATGAACTTCCTTAACCTCTAGTGCATTAAACTTGTTCTTAGTTGCAACTTCCTCAACTATGGCCTTCCCTTTACCCTTTTCAGCTTCCTTTCCTTGTTTGTTCAACAATATGACCCTTATTGTCTCGTTGGTATTTTTTCTTCCTAGCTTGCATTCATTCCTGATTGGCATGATTAATAGTAGGCTTACCAACCACCGTTCTACTAGTTAGAACCTTTGTTGAATTTGCAGCAGTCCCAATTGCATCAAAACTCACCACAACTGCCTTCTCCTTGCTTTGTTTCTCAACACCTTCTTCAAATCTCTTTTGTAATTAAGGATGAATTACCAGTATTCTGCCTCACTATGCCCTTGTTTTTTGTACGGCTTGCAATATTTTGGCATATAATCATACTTAATCCTTATCCACTTGAATTCTTCTGGTCCAGATTCATCAGCTTCTTCCACAATCTTAATATGATGAGGGAACTTACCTAACAAGTTAACTTCCACATTCACCTTAGCACAACTAGGTCTAGTCCCATTTTTAGTGGCTAGGTCTATATGTAATGGATTACCAACTGCACGAGCTAAGGAAAATACACATTTCTTACCAAAGAAATTAGGAGGCAGTTTTGAAAAGCAAATTCAAGCTATGGCGCTGGGAGTCTCTTCATCAGGTGTCCACCGTGGATTCCATTTTGTACAACGCATCTGACACATGTCTGACTGAGGTTTTAAATAAAAAGTTGGATTTGAAAGAAGATGAATATAGTCCTCCAATAATGACAGCCTAATCAACACATAATTATCTTCAATTAAAACAAATGAACAGTGGCCTTTAATCTCACATTGAATTGGAATCACTTTACGTAATTCACTAATAACAGGCTTCGCATACAAAAATTTCTCAAGAACTGCAAGTTGATGCCCTTGTTGTACGATAGATTGTTTCACTTCTTGTTTCTTCCACTTCACAACTGGTTCTCCGTGAAGGAACTCAATTGGTTTCAATGGTAGGCGTAGCTAGGGTTTGCATGAGGAATTAATGGCAGTAGGTTTTAAAATTTTTGAATAATCCATGGGTTGGGGATTGTTGTTTGTTGTCGTAGATGATTAGGCGATGGTGGGGGAGGTTGAGGAGGCACCCCAGCCCCCGTAGGAGGCTGGTCGCTGGTCGTGGTGGCCGTAGAGGGGCTGTCGCCGGTGAGCTCTTCTTGGTCGCCCAAAATCGCTTCTTGGAGGAGAGAGAAGAGAGCTCTCACGTTTTTTTGGCTTTTTGGGTGGGGTTTAGAGATTTTTTTTTAAGAAATCTACTAGGCAATGCCTAGGATAGTTTTTTATATATTAATCAGAAAACAAAACAAAGTAGTATGATGTCCTACAAAGTGACATTCTTCATTTATTGTTGGTGGTTGCAAACATTAACAAATGCCATTTTATCCTTTCTTTACTTGAAAAAATGGGTTAGGGTTTGGTAGAAGTGAAAATCAAAAACTCAAGGCGTTAAACCTTGTTTAATCGAATCACTTAAGAATAAGTGGATTTTATTTTGCATAAATTGATTGTTCTTAATTTCAACTCTTTTATATTTGGAAAAATCATAAAGAGGAAATACTACCTAATTATTGGAAAATATTAGGTAGTCATTTAGAAATCATTTGCATATAAAAAGACCTTCCATTAGAAATATATCATATTAATACCGATAGCATTACATTTCATTTAAGGAGACACAAACCTGGTTTCATTCTTAAATTAATTACAATCTTATAAATTTTACATGTTTTCATTTCACTCAATTACAACACTCTTTTTAGCTAACGGAATAGAATTACGATTCAAGTTAAGCTTCACACTATTCGAGTAATCTTTTCACACCTATTCCCTGTGGGATTCGACCCCAAACTAGTTGGGTTATTATATTTGAAGCGACTACTTTACACTATTTATTAAAGTGTAATTTGAGCGTATCAAATTTTGGCGCTGTTGCCGAGGAAAACGGTATGGAAATTACTAACTAGTGTGCACTTTACTTTACATCTTTTTCAACTCCATCACACTTTTTTTGCTCTGCTTGGTGTGCTAGGTAAGCATGGCCGATTACGATGAAGAAGAGAATCCCTTTGTGAATATTGAGGAATATATTGATGATACCAACGCCATTGTCCCTCTGCAGGTTGACGCTGCTACATTCAATGTGGAGCATGGGTTAATCCTAATGCTCAAGACAGAAGGATTATTCAGGAACTCTATAGATGATGATCCAATGCAACACCTTAGGAACTTATTGGGTGTGTGCACAATGCATAAAAAAAACAATGTTACAGATGATGCTCTGAGACTGCGAGTGTTCTGCTACTCATTATTTGGCAAGGCGAGAAAATGGATTCAGAATCTACCTCCTCATTCTATACGTTCTTGGACCGAACTTGTATGTGCTTTCTTATCCAAATGGTTCCCACAGAGCAAGAAATTCGAGCGTAGAGATAAAATCTTCTTCTTTAAATAACTACCAGGAGAACACTTACATGAGGCGTGGGGCCGGTTCAAGCTGTACTTAGTGAGGTCACCGATGTAAATCTAAGCTGGAAGGCATGCTTGAAAAGATCTTGCAAAGTCAATAAAGAGGCGACACTACAATGAAAAACATGGACGAACTTGTGGGGTCACACACCGCCTCTATCCAAAATCTTGAAATGCAAATGCGAGATTTGTCAAGGGAACAAAATCCAAAGATAAAAGGTCCACTCCTTAGCAACACATATGGGTGAGGTCCATCTTCTCATTGCATGGCTATTACCACGCGAAGCGGGAAGGTACTTCAAGGAGATAATGAAAAAGTGGTTGAAGTCGATAACATTGAGAAAGAACATGAGGCACGAGTTGAAGTGCCGATTGTTCTTGAAGTTGAAAATCTCCCCAAGAGGTGAAAGTCCAAAAACCACGCCATGATGAGGTAAACGAAAAGGTGAAAGAGGCCCCAAAAGCTCTAGTACCAATTCCTCGACCTACGCCTCCATTTCATCAAAGGCTTGTTAGAAGGGTGGGTGATAGCAAGTTCGAGAAGTTTTATGACATCCTAAAGCAATTGTCGATGAACATTCCATTCTTGGAAGCCTTCCAAGAGATGTCGGGATTTGCCAATTACTTAAAGGACTTGATAACTAACAAGAGATCCACCAAAAATGAAGTGGTGAGTATGACTCATTGGGTTAGTTCTATTATTGCAAAAACAACCGTCGAGAAGAAAGAAGATCCGGGAGCATTCATTATCCCATGTACTATTGGCTTGCGAGATTTTACAAGGGCACTTTGTGACAATGGGGCTAGAATTAACTTGATGCCTCTTGCTATTTATAAGCAAGCGGAAGAGTATTGATGGATTCAGAATAAAATGAAATCAAGTTTCGAGTTAATGATGAAGATGTCATTTTCCAAGCAAGTAAGGGCATGAAGTTGCCGCATGAATATGAAGGGATCTCCATCATTGATGTTATTGATGAGGTGGAGGGTGCAAGTAAGAAGATGGAAGAAGAATGTTTCGGTGAGGCCTTGGAGGCAATATTGGTGAATTTCAATGGTGAGGACATGGAGGGGTATGTGGAAGCTGTGAATGGGTCCTATACTTATGCACCGAAGAAGCTCTCTCTTGATTTAAAGAATAGAGCAACTCCCCCCGCAAAACCTTCCATCATTAAGCCGCCACAACTCGAGCTCAAGCCACTTCCACCACATTTGAGGTATAAATTTCTTGGCTCCAATGATACTTCACTTGTAATTGTTTCTTCTTTATTGGATGATATGCAGGTAGGTCAATTATTGAATGTCCTGAGGGAACACCGGCAAGCCATTGGGAGGACAATAGCGGACATCCGAAGAATTCCCGCCGGAATTTGTGAGCACAAAATCCAACTGGAGCAAGGAAGAAAACCTAGTATGGAACACCAAAGGAGATTGAATCCATCGATGCAAGAGGTGGTAAAAAAAAGAGATTACCAAGTGGTTGGATGTCGGGAAGTAATTCATCATCATTCGGTTAGGATCAATCTAAACCAATCCATCATATTATGTATACGATTCAACATGCCAACTATTAAACAACTTATTATAAATACAAGAAGCCAATCAGAAATGTCACGAAATCCCCCGCTCTTCGGGGGTGCCCTCAGTGTCGAGGAACATGTACTAGGGTGTATGTGCGACTCGTTTAGATCATGAGCTGGCACAAAAGCAAGAAAATGAGTTTTATAGTATCAATGATCAGTACTGGTGAATAGGATAGGATGGAAGAAGGAACTTCATTCATTATTTAAAAAAAACATAATCATATCCCTCTATTGTGCATTAAGTTTATGGTTTCCGTTGGTGTAAATCCAATCACCTGAATTTAAGATGATAAGAAATTATCCATTGGTAACAAATGGTTATCCATTAAGCGGAGGAAATCTTATTTAAAAAGCATAAACCATAAAGATTGGGCAGGCTCCCACTCTGGCAAGAACAGACTAAGAGGGTCAGCTACCCAGCAAACTTTCATAATTAAATAACGTTACTGTATATGTAGATCTGATTGTGAAAGACCTATTACTGAATAATTCATGGGTAGAGCCAAAGAGTGTGAACTATACAAGTTCCCAATAACATCAATTAGTTGATTAAATATTAAATTAAAGTATAAAGTAAAGGCTCCGGTGTATAGAGAACACCTCACCGTAAGTAACCATAGAAACGAAGGAACCCACTATTTATTTTTTGATTTCTTTTATTTACTAGATTTTTTATACCTAGGAAAATACAATTTTTTATTTCTTTCTTATTTCGCAGTGAAATACCTAAAAAAAAAAAAAATCGCGGTCGGGAAGATTAGAGTAGCCAAAGCCATTGGAATTTAAGAGTTAGGATAGCCAAGAGAAAGGAACCTGATTAATGGAGACATATCTATCTAAATTGC